>JAKWJA010002499.1:18301034-18524540 GCA_027704765.1 Solanum habrochaites | reverse complement strand
AGAGAAGTGTTTGTTCCTAATTTAAGTCCTGTTAATTTGCTCCTTTGCATGTTCATAATCTATTCTGTTTTTTTTACTTATTTTCTTTTCCGCTTTTTCTATAGCCAAATCTGCTACGGCAAATTTATATATCCATATTTAATATATATAGTATATATATATATATATATATATCTATATATAATATATATATATATAATTTATATCTATATATACTATATATAGATCTCTCTATTATATATATCTCTATCTATCTTAGTATATATCTATCTATATATATATACTATCCCCCGATTTATTATGAAACACTTATAAATAATGTTGCAGTTCTTCACAAATAACTTGAAATATTTGGATAGATAAAACTAATTCCTCCCCTCCGTTTCATAAAGAATAACCAGTTTGACTTGTTACGGAGTTTAAGCAAAGAAGAAGACTTTTGATCCGTGGTCCTAAATTAAAGTTATGTCAAATGTAAAAAATTGTCTTTTAAATCTTGGGGTCTTTACATGCCACGTGGAAAGTTGTTTACCAAAAAAGAAAGAAGTCCATTCTTTTTTAAACAGATTAAAAAGGAAAGGATTATTCTTTTTGAAACAGAGGGCTATAGCAAACCGTTCGAATTGAAAGCTGTGTCACTACCCAAAAATTAGCCGCCGAGTGGCACCCCACCTTATCTTCCTAGGTGAGCGACCAACAAATCTAAACCCCAACATTTAACCAACATTTCATCAACCATAATACAAAATATAATGCGGAAGACTTTCAATCTTATTAATATACCAATAAACAAGCTCTAAAAAGTTATTACCCTAATCATCCCCAAAACCTGGGTCCTCACACCACACCAAGAACATCTATCCTCAAATTTTTAAATCTAAAGTAATTACGAGCTAAAATAAATAAACGATGTTTCCATGTCAGAACTTCAGACCTCAAGACGTGAAGGAGAGAATCCCAGTCCGAGTCCTAGGAGTATAGCTCACCATGAAGGCTGATGTTCGTGGAAACGTGGATAAGTTGAGACAAACGAAGTCATGGCACGCGTCATGCATCCACAAATACCAAAGAAGAAAATTACAATTAGATGTCAGTACAAGGACCACGTACTGAGTAGGTAGCACGGCCAACTCAAAATAGAAAGCAATATATTCAAGTAACAATTATACAATCAACTCCAATACTCAACAGGGGAACAACAAGTACAGAACCATGGGCAAACAACATCAGCGCCACCTATGAGACTAAGCTCCTCACAATCCCATTTGGACATTGTTATCTTCACAATTGAGTATATTACATTGATTCAAGATTCTTCTCTTTATTCTTATCGTTTCGGAACGTGAACACTCCGATCCCACTAATTCCTACGTGTTGGAAAACTGTGACACCCCGATCCCCTAATACTACTGTCGAATGACACCCGCGATCCCCTTATGTACGTGTCGGAACGTGACCACCTGATCCCCTAATCTACTTGTCGGAACGTGACACCGGATTCCCCTACATATACTACTTCTCGAACGTGACCACCCCGATCCCTAATACTACAGTGTCGACACGTGACCCGATCCACGAATCTCATTAATTTTTATTTCATCACGTATTCTGTTATGCCAAGGCGTCATCTTACAGAGAGGATTCAGATTAAAGGTTTCAAAATATCAATATTTCTAATCCTTCACAATTAATCACCTTAACAACATACAAACCCACAATCAAAGGCATATGAACACTTTAAAATACTCACCCAATACATACTCAATCGCTATTAAGGTTTACTACTACGAATAGTCATAAACCATAACCTACCTCCCACTGAAGAATTGCGATCAACAAGTTACTCTCAAATGCCTTTGCTTTCTTTTTTCGCTTCTCCCTTTTCTCGCTCGTTCCTCCCTCTCTTCCCTGTTCTTTTATTTTCCTCTCTCCTCTCCCAATTGTTTTTTTTTTTTTTTACCTAATTATCAATATACATCATTAATAACAGATGATAAATAACCACTATTGATTGTAAGGTCCTTCTTTATCCCCCCAAGTCAATACTTTCAACTTCACCCCACTAATTTCATGAAGTTTGGCATGAGGTCCAAAACACCCCTAAAATTTAGCAGAAATCCGCACAGTCGAGGTTACTCAACCTTGACGCCCGTCTTGTCTAATGACGATCCTCCTGCAGGTCCCGTCACAGAGATTCAGAGAATTAAATTCAGTACGGGTTTTGTGAACGGTCCGTCGTATCCCTTACGACTGTCTGTGCTGCAGTTCCGTCGCGGATTTTCAGAGATTCGCTCCCAGTAACCCCAAATTTCAGAGTTGAAGGGTGTTTTGGCACGAAGACGCTCGCGGACCGTTTGTGCCTATGAAGGATCCGTCCTACTTGTCCGTCGAGTGGCAATGAGGAGATCAACAGAAAATTACACATGTGTTGGACGACGGTCTATGACTTCCGTCATGGCCATACGGTCCTCGCAGGTGATCCGTCGACCCATGCCAGTTGTTTATATTTATCACAATGGATCCTACTGACGGCCCCGAAACTACTAAACAGGTCATATACAATAGATCCCAATTTACACCATCGGTTCGTCCTCGAACGATCACAAGAAGAAAAACAAGGGTGAGAAGGAGTACCTGAATCTTCAAAAGGTGTGGGGGTATCTTGCTTGTAATATATCCTCCTTCTCCCAAGTGGACTCTTCACTGGCTGATTCTTCCATTGAACCTTGATGGACGCAATCTCCTTTGAGTCTCACTTGCGTACTTCTTCTATCTAAAATACAACAGGCCTCCTCCTCATAGACAAATTCTCATCAAGAAGGAACTGATCCCAACTAATAATGTAGTTTTCCATCCCCATGTATCGTTTTCAGCAATAGATACATATACCGGGTGCACTCCTGACAATCCTGGAGTCCAGGCTAATTCCATAGCCTACCTCCCCCACTCGCTTCAGAACTTCAAAGGGACCAATATACCTCGACTAAGCTTACTACTTCGCTTACCAAACCGCATCACGCCTTTCAATGGGCGAACCTTCAGCAAAGACTTTCCTCACCCTCCATACACTCCCAAGTCCCTAACCTTGTTCGATCTGCATATTTCTTTCCTTCTGCCTGTTTTGAGATGCTAGGAGCTTCTCCTGATGAATTTTACTTTATCTAACGATTCCTCAAAGGTCGGTACCCCGGCATTGGTCTCACCTCATGCATCAAAACCAACCCAATGGGAAACCTCATCTCCGACAGTACAGTGGCCTCAAATGGGGCCATATCAATACTTGAGTGATAGCTATTATTGTATGAAAACTCTGTCTAGGTGTGCAAGAAGTTTTATCCCGCAATGACCACCAAATCTATCACACCAGGCACGAAGCATATCCTCCAATACCGATCCTTTCGCTCAGACCGACCATCGTTCTGAGGGTGAAATGCCCGTACTAAGATTTCAACTAGTACCACCTATTCAGCATGTTAAGTTCTCCAAAACTTGGCAGAAACTGCGTACCTGGTATCTGATGATTGGAGAGAGGAACTCCATGCCAACGAACAATTTCGAGATATAAAAGTTTGGCTAACTTTCCTCTGCATTGTAAGTCATCTTGACCGGAATGAAGTGAGCAACTTATTAACCTATCAACATTACCCAATGGCAGTCATATTTCCCAATTCTTTTTGGAAGACCAACATACAAAATCTCGTGCAAAATTTTTTTTGTTTCTTTCCCCATGTCCATTCAGGAATGGGCATTTCTGAAGTGTTTCCTCCGGGCCTCTGGTGCTCATCCTTCACCTACTACAATATCGGGGCATTGGAGCAACAAAATCAACAATGTCCGCTTCATCTTCTCCACAAACCTGTTGCTTTAGGTCACGAACAATCTTGGTTGGCCCAGTGTATGCAACCTTGAAATTGTGAGCCTCCGTAGCATTGTGAATCAAATCATATACCCCGGGTCACACATACTCTTTCCTTACTCCTCAAGACGCCTTCTTTCATCAATTACTTTAGCTGCCTCTTTTTTACCGCGTCCTCGCAATGACCATATCTTCTCGAAGTCATCTCAGCTTCTCATCAGTAAACTGATTTCCCTTAATTTGTCATGAAAGGAAGAGAAAGATAAAAAGTGATAAGCGTCTTGCTTCTAACAGGCCAAACAATCCTTCCTTCTCTCCCAGTACTTCCAACGTCCATAAAGATCATTATCCAGAGTCTGAAAACCTCTAAACCAATGTGAGTCTAGAAACGGCAAGTGAGCTAGACTTCCCATGCTTCCTGCCTTTTTACTTAAAGCAATCTTCCACACAAACATTAGCTTTTCCTGGGTGATACAAGATAGTAATATCATAGTCCTTCAGTAGTTCCATCCCATCTCTTCTGTCTCAATTCAAAATCTTTCTTAGTAAGAAACCCAATACTTTAAACTACGATGATCTGTATAGCTTCACACTTAACCCCATATAATAATGTTCTCCGTTTGCTTTAATGCAAACACTACTGCAGCCAACTTACTCCAAATCATTGGTCGGATAGATTTGCCGTTCGTGCACCTTTTAGAGTTGCTCGAATATACGCAATTACAATTTTTTCTTTCTCCTGCATATTAGCACTGCAGCCCACACCAAGAATACGATGCATCACAATACACAATGAATTCTTAACCTTCCACTGGCAAAGTAAGAATTGGTGCATAGTCAACAGGTCTGAGTTTTTCTAAAACTTTCTTCACATCCATCCGCCATACAAAGGGAACATTCTTTAGTCAAATTTGTTTAGCTGGGCGAAGCCAATAGAGGAAAATCCCTTGACAAAAAAAAGATGACGGTAGTAGCTAGCCTAAAACCAAGCAAGCTCCTTACCTCTGTAACGTTAAGTAGTCTTACCCAAAATCTTCCCTTCTTCAATCTTGGAAGATCCACCATCACTCCCCATCCTTAGAAACTACGTGCCCCAAGAAGGACACTGAATCTCTCCAAAACTACACTTGGAGAATTTGGCATAAAGCCTGTTTCTCTCTCACCACTTCCAATAACATTCTCAATGCTCCTCAGGTCTTTCCTGCTATTGAGTATACCATCATATCATCAATAATCCGATAATAAAAGAATCCAGATATGAGGCTGAAAAAATCCCGTTCCATCAGGCTCATGAATCACTCAGGGGCATTCGTAAGCCCAAAACACATTAGTAAAAATTCATAATGCCAACCTGGTTGAAAAGCGTCTTTGGCACATCGCTGCCCTTTATTTTTCATTGATGATACCATATCTCAAATCGATCTTTGCTAAGGTAGCAAGGCACTTGTTAAATTGAACAAATCAAATCAATCGAGGAAGATGATACTTTTCTTAATAGTCACTTATTCAGTTTGTCTGTAGCTATGTACATACGAAAACTCCCATCCTTCTTTTTCAACAAATTAAACAGGACACCCCAAGGGGATGCACTGGTCTAATAAAGCTTTACCTACAACATCCTGAAGTTTGGCCTTTAACTTCCTTAACTCAGCTGGAGCCATCTATAAGGGGGGTATATCAATGTTGCGAGTACCACCCGGCTCAGAATCAATGCAAAACTCATATTCCCATCACTTGGCATACCATGAAGTCTTGCAGGAACACATCCTAAACTCGCGAACTATCGACACAGACTCCATGGAAGGTACTTTGGGGGAAGTACTGCGATCATCCCTAGATGTGCCAAAAGGCTAAACAACCTTTACTAAAACCATCGCCTCCTAGCGCGAAGAAAGGAGATAATACGGACCGGGTTGGAGGTGTATCACCCTCCCACACTAGCGGTCTTTCCTCAGCTTGCCTGTCCAGTTTTTAAGCATTACAATCTAAGATTCAAAATTTGGGGAAAGCCAAGTCATACCCAGACTTACAATCAAATCAACATTTCTAGGATAACAAATCCACATGATTGTTGCTCCCACAAAGTCACAAGAACAAGACCTATAAACCTTCTCAACTATCACAGACTCACCCCCAGCGTAGACCAAAGAATAGGCATGTCAGCATCACATGTAAATCAAGACCATTAAGCAAATGAGGAAGATACGTATAAAAAATGTGGATCCAGGATCAAATAAACAGAAGCCATGAATCCCAAACCAAAAGATTACCTGTTGATAACATAACAGCATCAGATGTCTCCGCTTCAGACCTCCCGGGGAAAGAATAACAATGGGCCCCCCTATCACCTATCTTCCTGTTGGCCCCTACCATGTTGTGCCCATTAGCTCCAATCTTGCCGCCACCCCCCCCCCCACCTGAATTTGGTGACCACCATTACCTTTGTCCCCACGCCCTACAGAATGGCGGCCTCTCCCATTGACCACCTCTACCTCTAACTATTGGGGTCTGTAACTCTGTTTGGGGGGAGGGGGGGGGGGGGGGACAAAACCTCCTAATATTTCCAGTCTCCTCTCCATCTCCATAACACTCTCAGAGTCAAGCATAGTAGGCCTCTATGAGAACGTCTAAGTTCTGGGGATAAACTCCAAACTCAGAGAAATGCTGGACCGGTCCTCGTTGGACCCCCAGCTACAGCCTGTAGTGAGATTGAATAGGTCGGGCTGGGTAAACCTCCGAAAATCTTCAATGGAGTAGACATAACTCAAAACTCCACCTCCCGTATGAAACTTCGTAGATGTCGGACGCCATGGTGAAGTAGTCTGCTTCACCCCCTGCCATCCTCTCTCACAAATCAACCCTTCCTAAAGGATTTTGCTCAGGCAGTTACCTGTAAGGCTAGGAGTTCACTCTGACCTTCAATCCTTTCAAATCACAAACGCGAATCCGTTCTTGGGAACTAAGCAAAAAGTTGGGGTGGCATTCCTGGTAGTGCACAGAATGTTAGCCTCATAAGCAGTAACAAATATCCGCCCCTTTCTCGAGACTCAGGAACTCTATCTCGCCTCCTATCCCTTTAAAGCCGGGGTATATTTTTTCTCCATAAATAGGTAGAGAATGATGCCCAGTCCAGGGTGGGTGCCTGTGCGGGTTACAGACTGAACATAACTATCTCCACCAGACCTTTTTTGGCTTTCTCTGAAACTTATAGGTCACAAACTCAACACCGAATCGTTCCACTATGTCCACTTAATGTAGCAGTTCTTGACAATCAACCAGAAAATCATAGGCCATCCTCAGATTCGCACCCTTGAAGATTGGAGGTTTCAACTTCATAGAACCATAGGGAAATTATCATGCTTATCACTCTCATTATATGCCCCCTGTAGTCCAATCGAGGAAAGTAACCTAACATTCCAATGGGCATCCATGCGGGGAGCCACCACTGCTGCATGTTGTACTATCCCGGAACCTGAGGTGCGGTGGCAGAAAATCACTAGAGGTGTCTGCCTTGATCAGATAACCCCTAAGATAAAGCAGAACCAACCTGGTTTAATCATCTCTGGGGTAGTTTGGGGTGGGTAACTTCCTCATCTTGCACTTACTTCATTTTCCCCCTTCTTCACCCTCTCTCACTACCCTCATCAGTCGGTGAAGGAGTCACCGCCCTATCACTATTGGGTACAGGTGTTTTTCCGTCCTCTACCTCTAAGGCGTCCTCCTCGACCTCGACCACGCCTCTCTTGCCACTGCTCCTCCTCGATCTACAAGCCCCAATGGTTTGCTCAGACTCCACCCAGTCTTGCGGTGTTTGGTGTTGGCAACAGTCGTGCTCTAGTTTCTACATAACCATCTGCGAAATAGAGTGAGTATGTCCAGGTACCCAAATTTGTACACCTAAGATACCAATTGGACCGCAATTAATAGCACGAAAGGAAGAAAGAATGGAATTTTCTCCCTAAAGTCCGATACCTCTCAAAGAAGTAATGCGTCCCCCTACCGTTCTCACGACTCTACTAGAAGCCTCGTTCTTGTGTGAGAGAACCAACGAACCTAATCTTTGATAGCAAATTTTGTCACGACCCAAGGAGCCGCGAGTGCACCCACCACACATAATTTACTAGGTTATCGACCAACAATCTAAACCCCAACATTTACCAACATTTCAACCATAATAAATAAAATTAATGCGAAGACTCAATCTTATTAATATAACCAATAAACAAGCTTCTAAAGTTTATCAACTACATGCCCCAATCCTGGACGTCTCACACAAGGACATTTATCCTCAAATTTCTTAATCTAAGACGTAATTTAAGAAGCTAAAAATAAATAAAAAGATGGGTCCATGTCTGAACTAAGACATCAAGACGTGAAGGAGAGAATCCAGTTCCGAGCTGAGTAATAGCTCACCTTGAAGTCTGATGTGCTGGAAACCTGGCTAAGTTTAGGACGAGTCGAATTCTGATGGCACCTGCTGCACTCCACAATAACAAAGGAAAGAAAATACAATAAGGGTCTACAAGGAACACGTAACTCTGAGTGTATCATAGGCCAACTCAAAATATAAAGAAATATATATCAATCTAACATTAATAAAAATCAACTACAATACTCAACAGTGAACACAAGTACAAGAACCATGCACCCACATCAAGACACCTATGAGGGACTCCAAAGCCTCCACACCATAACTCATTTGGGACATAAGGTTCTTCAAAATTGATTGTATTCACATGATTCAATGATAAACTTCTCTTTATGTCTTAATTATCGTTCCGGAACGTGGACACTACTCCGATCCCCTAATTTTACTTGTCGGAACGTGACACCCCCGATCCGCCTATAACTACGTTTCAGAACGTGACACCCTATCCCTAATGCTACTGTCGAAACGTGACACCCGATCCCTAATACCGACGTTTCGGAATTGCAGGAAACCTGCTAATCCCCTAATACTAACACGTGTCGGAACTGACACCCGATCCCCTAATAACTACGTGTCGGAACGTGGGACACCCAATCCGCAAATCTCCTTAATTTTTATTTCATCAAGTATTCCTTATGACAAGCGTCATCTTACAGAGAGGATTCCAGATTAAAGGTTAACAGTATCAATATTCTAAATAATCCTTCACAATTACACAATTACAACATACAAACCCACAATTCAAGCATATAGAATCTTTTTCAATACCACCCCACTGCATATCAATCGTTTAAAGTTTACTAACGAATAGCATGAAACCATAACCTACCTCCACCGAAGATGCGATCACAAGTTATTTCTCAAATGCCTTTGCTCCTCTTCGCTTCTCCCTTTGCCTCGCTCGTTCTCCCTCTCTTCCGTTCTTTTTATTTTTTCTCTTCTCTCCCAATTCTTTTTTCTTTTACCCTAATTATAGTATAATCAATTATAACAGAATGAATAAAAGTAATCCACCTATTTATTTTGAGGTTACGTTCTTTAACCCCCCAGTAATAACGTATCAACTCACCCACTCAATTTTTCCATGAAGTTTGTCCAGAATGGTCGCAAAACACCCCTTAAAAACCTTTAGTTTAGCAGAAATCCGACCCAGTCTAGGTACGCAACCTGTGTACGGTCCTCGTCGTTTCTAATACGGTCCATCCTTCGGTCCGTCACAAGTTCAAGAGAATAAATTCAGTCAAGGGTTTTTGTGACTGTCCGTGGTATCTAACGATGGGTCCGTGCTGCAGTTCCCGTCGCAGAGTGTCAGAGAGTCGCTCCCAGTACCCATATTTCCGAGTTGAAGTGTTTGACACCCGAAAAGACCCCCGCCGAGCCGGACCGTTTGTGCCTATGACGGTCCGTCCTAACTGCGGCGAGGGCAATGAGGAGAGCAACAGGAAAATTATCACATGTGTGGGACACGGGGTCCATGACGGTCTGTCGCTTGATCCGCGCCCCAGTCAGTTTTTATCACAAATGATTCTTCTGCCCGAAACGACTAAACAGGTCGTTACAGCTCGATAATTAATCTGTATTGTGCAGGTCAAAAATTGAAATGGCAACAGGGTTTATGTGGAATTATGGACATGAACAATTCAACGCGGGGATCTTAATAGCAATAAAGAAACTCGGTACTGAGAACTCAAAACTCAAGAACACAAGGACTCAAGTCCTTGAAACTCATAAGTTAATGATATTTCTCCTCTAAAAAATACTCAATTCATTTGGGTTCAATTGAAACATTGTCCGTCAGCCCACTGGGTAGGATGACTCTCTCATCTGACTAGCCCCAAGTTATCCGGCGCTCAGGATGACGGCTAAACATGGTGTCACACCCCGAGGCTATCCCCTGGACGTAAACACGAGACCTATGATCACGAGTGACCCCAAGTTAACCTTGAGCTGGCATATCACAAGCATACAAAAAGATTAGTGAATAAATATATTATGTGGAAGCTTTAACAATGATAACTAAAAAGGGGAATACCCAATACTAATTTGAATATATAAAAGACTATAAGTTTAACAAGAACTGGAGGATCAAACTCAAAACTAAAACTGAATCTAATACTAGTCTGAAAAAGCCTCTAACTGACTAATGTTGATGGGATATGTACCCAACTAACTCTAGAAAACTAAAAATTAAATAAAAGGACTAAAGTGTAAAACATGTCTATTGTACTCGAAGTATGAGGACTCACCACTAAAGCTACTAAATTAGAGATCGGGGTGTTACATATAGCTAACAAACTTTTAACATAGTATATAAAAATAATACAAAATATAGTGTGTTAGTAATACTTGCATTACTAATGCTTGTATGAAATTTTTTATGCAATATCTTGTTTGGTGTACTAAAAATATTATGAATTACATATTTTTTTTTTGAAAAAATAATTGTTTATGGAAAATACCCTCACAAATATAGTGGAAACGATGTAAAAAAAGTTCTTAAGCGCGGTTGTGTCTTAAATAAAGTTAATGCATGCATTAGAATCCATTGCATTACTAATGCATAGAAATAGATGGTATTACTAATACACTCTTCAATACACAATAGAGTGTATTACTAATACAAGCATTAGTTATCCATAGGTAAGAAAGGTGTACAAAACAAGGTACTACTAATACGTCAAACTAATGCAAACATTATTTTCTCTAATACACTCTACCAAACGACCCCTAAATTTTTAAAATTTAAGATTAACTTAAAATGCATACTTTGGGAGTACAATAGAGCAACAGTTTGAGTCCAAAGGTTCTTTTAAAATAATACTTTAAAAAAATATTATTTATACGAAAAAAGGTCAAAACTATCCTTGAACTATAGGAAAAGATCTAAAAACATCTCCATCCATGTTTTAGTCTAAATATACCCTTCCTTTCACTTTTTTGTGTCACATATACCCTTCCATTCACCTTTTTTGCTCGCTTATATCATTTCATTCTTTTTTTAGTAACTAATACCTTTATAACTAACAACTAAAGTTTTTTTTTTTTAAAAAAAAGAATATTTATTACTTGTCATTTTCTAATTGGATAAAATAAAAATCTCATCTCTATTGTTTATTTTTCCACAATCTATTTAAATAAAAAAAGATATACCTCTTCAAGACCCCAATTTTTTTATGTAGTATTTTTGTATTTTGTCTATTTTATTTTTTAATAAACGTTTGTTTTAAATATATTTTATAAAAATATTAATAGTGCACAATATCTCCTTCTTTTTAATTAAATAAATAAAAAATGTTAATTAATTATTTTTTATTTTTGGCTAATTGGTGAGAACTCTTTTAAAGAAAAGTTTTTCCAAACAATTTGAACTTTAAAGATGTACGACCCAAATCAGGGACGCACTGGCACCCACCATTTACCACCTCCTATTTGAGCGACCACACCAATCCTAAACCTATCATTTCAATGTAATATTAACAAAAACAATGCGGAGACTTAACGCATAATAAAA
The DNA here is from genome assembly GCA_027704765.1 of Solanum habrochaites. Taxonomy (NCBI): domain Eukaryota; kingdom Viridiplantae; phylum Streptophyta; class Magnoliopsida; order Solanales; family Solanaceae; genus Solanum; species Solanum habrochaites. The sequence continues at coordinate 18,512,744 of JAKWJA010002499.1, read as the reverse complement.
CAATTATACTAGTTATTATTTCCATCCCCAAAATCTGGAAGGTAAGCATCACCAGACATCTCTCAATTACTTAACTAAGATGTCAAGAACAAAATAACTAAAAGCTGAAGCTAGTCCATGCCGAAGTTCAGGCATCAAGACTTGAAGAGAGACCTTCCAAGCTAGACCATTAGCTTCACCCTATAATTTCCGATAACGTGAAGACTGGCTAGATCTGCTGTTATTGAATTTGCTGAACGTTGCTGCATTACACAACTAACAAAGAGGAAAACAGAGCAAGTGTGGGGTCAGTACAAAGCCACACGTACTGAGTATCTATCAGCGCCAACTCAAAAAGGGACCAGTATATATCAAGAATAATGTAAACACTACAATACTCAACATGTAGCAATACCCATGAAGTCATCAATAACTACACGAGTTCACACGGGTACTCGAAGCCACTCAAACCAACTCTTTGGGAAATTAGTTCTTGATTTAGTATAGTCAATTATCTTTTCCAAGATTCATTTCCTTTCTTCCGCTTGGGGTCGGTACGGGACACTTCGATCCTCATTTCTATCCTGGTGGCGTAACGCGGTGGCACTGATCTCCGATCCTCATTCTACCTGGTACCACAGGGAACGTGGCCTGCCGATCCTCTAGTCTTATCCTTGGGTCGGACTGACACTCCGGACTCATATTCTCTCTTCCTGGACCGGGAAGCTTAGGCACCCGATCCTCATATTCATCCTGGTGTCGGACATGGGACACTCACCGATCTCATATTCTATCCTGGTACCGGAACGTGGCACCCCGATCCTCATATTCTTCTAATTCTAATCCTGTACCAGGAACGTGGCACCCGATACGCATATTCTAATTCTGAGTTCGGACGTGACACTCCGATCCTATATTCTATCCTGTTACCCGTGTAACGTTGACCCGATCCCTCATATTCATTCTACCTGGTAACCGGAACACGTCACCCGATCCCCAATTCATCAAGCCTTCTTTAACACGAATGCATTATCATTCTCATTAATATAATTTATCAAGCCTTCTTTCCATACTACGGCATCATCATTCACATTATATAATGGTTATCAAGCGAATTAGGGTTTCTTTCAAGATTTGGGATTCAAAGCTGTCATCATTCTTTGTTAATTCATCATACATTTTATAATCCTAATCATGCAAGCAACAAACTAAGCACTAACAGGGTTTCAATATTATCAACAACACTAATATTCACTAGTAAGAGTTTCTACGAATATCGGGTACTTAAACCAGAACCTACCGCCACCGAAGAATTTGAATCACAGAGCTATCTTCCTTCAAAATCCTTGCTATCCTCTTCGTCTCTTTCTGTTCTTTTTATTTTGTCTTTATCAACCCTCTTTTCTTTACCCTAATTAAGGTAATTAAATGAAAGAATGGCATAATAACCCCTACTTACTTAAGGTTACTCTTTTAAAACCCCAAGTAGTTATTTATTACATGAACTCTAACTTATAATAAAGCAGGAATGTCAAAACGTCCTTTAAAACGGGTGCAGATCCGAACCCACTGGGATGCGTATCCCGTGACGGGCCTCGCGCCTGCGACGGTCCCGTCCTCTGTACCGTGTCCGCAGCCCGCAGAGGCTTTTTTCAAGTGTTGCCTGTGCGGGCCTACGTCGGCACTGCGACGGTCCGTCCCCACTTCGGCACGACGTTCAGCAGAGTCATTGTTCCTTAACCCCAATGCAGATTTCTAAGTGTTTTGAAGACACTCCACGACGGTCGTCTTTCTTAAACGTCCTCGTAAACCTCCTTCCACCTCTGCCAGTTTTGTTCCCAGAATAAATCTGTTGCTACAAAACGACTAAACATCGTTTACAACAATAGATCCCCATTTAACCCACGTTCGTCCCCCGAACGATCAAAAGAAGGAAAACCATGCGAAAAGAGTAACCGTGAATCTGTAACAATGTTGGGTATTTTTCTTGTATATCCGCCCTTTCTTTCCCAATTAGCCCTGCACCCGGTCGATTCTGGCTGTCCATTGACTTTGATGGATGCAATCTCTCTCGACTCTCAACTTGCGAACTTCTCTACTAGATTAGCAACTGGTCCCGTCCTTCATAGTCAATTTCTCATCCAACCACACTTGAAGTCCCAACGGATACGTAGTTTCCATCGCCATGGTATCTTTCAACATGACACATGAAATACCGGATGCCACTACCTGACAGCCCTGGGGGCAAGGCGAATTCATAAGCCACCCCCCTATCGCTTTAGTACCTCAAATGGTCCAAATATACCTTGGACTTAGCTTACCTCTTATGCCAACCCGCAAATCACCCCTTCATGGTGACCTTCAACAAGACTTGTTCACCGGCCATGACCCGTCTCTAACCTTCGGTCTGCATACCTCCTTTGTCTACTTGCGCCGCTAGAAGCTTTCTTGAATCCCTGTCACCTTGTCTAACGATCCCGCAAGAGATCGGTACCTTCCAATCTTACCTTCGAATGCATCAAACCAAACCAATGGGAGATCTACCCTCCTCCCATACAATGCTTCAAATGGAGGCCGATATCAATACGGGAGTGGTACTATTATTGTACGAAAACTCCTGCAAAGGTAAAGCTATCCCCAATGGCCCCAACTATATCACGCATGGCGCGAAGCATCCGCCAACACTTGATCGTCGCGGTCAACTGTCCTACGGTCTAGTATGGACGCGTACTAAGGTCAACCAGTCCCCATTCTGCATGCAATGTTTCCAAAACTTAGAAGTAACCATGCGTACCATCTATCTTATATGATGACAGTGGAACTCCCTCCATCGAACAACTTCTGAGATGTAAATTTTTGCAACTTCTCTGCATTGTAAGTCACAGTCTTAACCTAAGCCGGAATGAAATAAGCAGACTTAGTTAATCTTTCCACACTCACCCAAATGGAGTCGAACTTCTTGCCCAATGTCTTTGGAAGACCCACCACAAAGTCCATTGCAATTCTCTCCCCATTCCACTCCGGAAACTGGGCATTCCTTTGAATGTGTTCCTCCGGGCCTTTGGTGTTCATCTTTCACGTGTTGGACAGTTTGACACTTGGCAATAAAGTCAACAATATTGCGCTTCATTCTACTTATCCACCAAAAAAGTGTTTGTTTTAGGTCGCGATACATCTTTGTTGCAACCCGATGTGATAGACTACCTTGAACTATGAGCTTCTGCCAAATAGTGTTGGATCAAATCATCCAATGCTGGGTACACAGACCCTCCCTTAATCCTCAACAACACCTTCCTCGTCTGATTGTTGCTTCTTGAGGCCTCCTTACCTCGCAAGCACTTTATATCGGATTCGCCTTTAGTTTTCTCATCAAGCAAACTGTTTTCCCCCCCTTAATCTTGTCAAGAAAAGACATCTTACTCCACACTAGCCAACAATCCCTCCCTTCTCTTTATTTCTCACCTCATCAAGTCGTTAGCCAGATCTAACCTCTCTAGCCATGGGCGTCTAGAGGCGTGCAAATGAGCTAGACTTCCCATGCTTCCCGCCTTTCTACTCAAGGCATCGGCCAACAGACATTTTCGCCTTCCCCGGATGAACAAATATGATGTCTTGTCCTTGCAGTAGTTCACCATCCATCTCCTCTGTCTCAAATTCACAATCTCTCCTGATGTAAGACTACTGTAGAATCTACGATGACCGTATAGACCGCACACTTAACCCCATATAAATAGTGTCGCCAGTCGTCAATGCACCTAACCGCGGCCAATTCCAAGTCATTAAGTTTGGATAGTTACGTTCATGCACTTTTATTGTCTTGAGGCCATACAAATCACATCTCTTCCTCTTGCGTAGCACTGCAACCCAAACCCGAATAAGATGGCATCACATACACATGAAGTTCTTACCTTCTTCTACTGGCAAGGTGAGAATGGTGCATTAGTCCACAAGTCTTGACTGCTGGAAGCTTTCCTCACGACTCATCCGACCATACAATGGACATTTTTTTGCTATCAAGGTTTCGTCATGTTGCGAACATAGAGAGGAATCCTTGACAAATCGGCGGTAAGTAGCTAGCTAAACAACAAAGCTTCTTATTTCCTGCACTTAGTAGGTCTTACCCAATTCTTCACTACTTCGATCTTAGCAGCTCACCATCACTCCGTCCTTAGAAACCACGTGCCCAAGAAGGACACTGCATCTAGCCAAACTCACACTTAAGAACTGCTAAAAGCGTTTTCTTTCTTCCCTCACGTTTTCCAATAAGCCTTCTCAATGCTCCTCAATGTCCTCTTACTCTGGAGTATACCATATAATCCATCTATAAATACGATCACCAGAGGTCCAAATACGTCTTAAAGATCCGTTCCTCAAGCTCATGAACGGCAGCAGGGGCAATTCGTAAGACAAAAGACATCACTACAAAGTCGTAATGCCCATACCAGCCCCGGGTTCTAAAAGCCGTCTTTGCACAATCCTTTGCCGTTTTTCATCAATTGATGTAACCGGATTCTCAAGTCAATCTTAGAGAAGACGCAAGCACCCTTTGTAATGATCGAATAAGTCATCAATGCGATGGAAGAGGATCTTGTTCTTAATAGTTCACTTGTTCAACAGCTTCGGTAGTCCTGGCACATCTGAAAATCTCCATCTTTCTTGCTTTACAAACGACAACCGAGCACCCCAAGGAGATGCACTTGGGTTTTTTTCACCCCCCCCCTAAGATGAAGCCCTTGACTCCACAACTCTTGAAGTTGAGCTAACTCCTTACCTCTCCGCGGATCGCATCTATACCGGGGTATAGGAAATGGGCGGTGTGCTCGGTTTCAAGATCGATACAAAGTCAATATCCCTATCTTGTGGCTACCAGGAAATCTGCAGGGACACCTCCAAAAACATCGCGTGACTACCGTAAAACCGACTCAATCGAAAGGTACTTTGGGTCTGCATCCTTGTGAGATGGGCCCAGAAAGCTAAACACCCTTTTACTAACCATTTTCTTAGCACGAGAAACAGATGATACGCACTGGATTGGAATGTTAGTCACCCTCCCACACTACAACGGATTGTCCCATTGCTTGGCCCATCCACAGTTTTTGGCATTACAATCCAAGATCGCAAATTTGTAGAAAGCCAAGTGATACCCAAAATTTACTCATAGTCACACCTTTCTAAAATAACCAAATCTACATAGTTTGCCGCCCCACAAATTCACCACAAGACCTATTACTTTTTAACTACCACATCCGACTCACCCCCCGGTGTAGAAACACGATAGTCAGTCAATAACACAATGCAATTTTAGACCATTAGCATGATGAAGATCCATATGAAACGTGGGAGCCAGGGTCAAATAATACAGAAGCCATGCAATCACAAACAAGATTATTACCTGTGATACAGCATCAGAAACGCCTCCGCTTCAGATCTCCCAGGAAAGCGTAACAATGGCCCCTCTCGGGTTGTCTGTCCATTGCCCTACCATGTTGCGTAGTATTGGCTCCATTTTGCCCCATCACCTCTGCCGGTTGTGATGACTACCATTCCTCGACCACCACGTCCCTCCAGAAAGCGCATCTAACCCTGACCACCTCCTAGCCTCTAGCTAGGGTGGTTCTTACTCTGGTTTGGACAATACCTCTTGATTTGTCAACGCTCCCACATTCCATAACACTCTCGGGTTCATGCATAGTCTCTGAGTAGTGTTGACCGTTCTGAGGTGGACTCCCCAACTACAGGTCTGTAATTGAAGACTAATTTGGTCGACTTTGAGTAACCTCCGGAGCTCGTCCTCTAGAGTGAGAACCATTAAACCGCCTCCCCTTCGAAACCTTTCGATTCATGTCTGGTGAAGTCTCTGTCTGGCTTCACCCTTCCACCTTCTATCACGATCCACCACCTCTTGGAAGGGATTTTGCCGTAGCCGCCGCTCTTGTAAGGCCGAAAAACCGCAACCTGCCCGCAACCCGCTTTTTTCAACAAAACGGGAATCCGTTCTTGTGGACTGAAACCAAAGTTGGTGGCGTAATCTGGATATTGCGCGAAATGTAGCCCCTCATACCGTTTTGTCATCCTCGCCTTGCTCTAGACTCAAGAAGACACTCGTCCCTTTTTTCTCATCTCTCAAGAGTCCTTGGGATGATACTTCTCCATAAACAAGTAAGGAAGGAGTCCCAAGTCATAGGGGGTGCCTCTGTTGTTTGACACCCAATATGTTGACCCTCGCCACCACAAGTTTGGCGTCCCCTTGAAACTGATAGCTCACTAACTCACGCCAAACCTTCTACTATAACCCCAATCTTGGGTTGTATACTCATGACAATCAACCAGAAAGATCGTAGGCAATCCTCTGATTCCTGCGCCCTTAAGACTGGAGGTTTCATTTTCGACTGTACTGAAATTCAGGCTATCATTTGTCATAAATGCCCGAGTCAGACGTGGAAATGTGCCTCTCCCATGATGCATCCATGCGGGGAGCCATAGTACCGCATGTCGTACTCTGAAACCGGAGGGTGTTGTGCAAAACTACTGGAGTGTCTTGCCTGATCTGATAGACCCACTAAGATAGCAAGTACCTGGTTGATCGATCTCTGGGGTAGGTTGGGGTGGCATTCCTCATTCTCTGGCCCTTGTGCATATCTTCTTTCTTCCCACTTCCTCCACCCCTCTTATCACCTCCCTCGGTCTGTGATGAGTCACCGCCACTAGTATCAGATGGGCAGTGCTTGTCCCCTCTTTCCTCTAAGGACGTCCCTCCCACTACCTGTCCACGGCCTCTTGCGTTGCCTCCTCGTAGCTACAACCCCCATGGCTGGCTAGTCGTTTCTTGTCGTTTCCGTTGTTCTGCTCGGTCGGTTTGGTTTGCTCTAGTTCTAAACCATCTTCGAAATAGAGGTGAAGATGGTCAGATAACCATTCGTATCGCCCAGATACCAATTGTACTCATATAGCACAAAGAAGAATGAAAGAGTGAATTTCCTAAGTATATAGCTCTCAAAGGAACAGTGAAGGCGTCCCCCTACCGTCCTTAAGACTCCTACTAGACCTGTTCTATGTGGTGATGAGACAATTAACCTAATGCTCTGATACCAAGTTTGTTCCGACCCAAATCAGGGACGCTACGGCACCTATAAAGCACATTTACCCTCCTCATGTGAGCGAACAACCAATCTACAACCATTATCATTCATTTTAAATATTAACAAAAACAATGCGGAAGACTTAAACTTAAAATAAAAACGATTCAATACTATTATTATTATCCCCAAATCTGGAAGTCAATCATCACAAGAACATCTATCTCACATTACCTAACTAAGAATGTCTAAGACAATAACTAAAAAGCTAAGCTATCCATGCCGGAAGTTTCAACCTCAAAGACTTGAGAAGAATACCCAGTCTCAAGCTAGACGCATTAGCTACCTGAATTTCCGATAAGTGAAGACTGGCTAGATCTTTCTTTGAGTTGAAGTTGACTGAACGTTTGCTTCATTAACACAAATACCAAGAGGAAAACATGAAAGTAGGTGGGCCTACAACCACACGTACTGAATATATATCATCTGCCACTCAAAATAGGGAACCAGTATATATCAATCAGAATGTAAAGCAACTACAATACTCAACATGTAGCAATACCCCTAATTCATCAATAACTACAAACGATTCAAACATGGGTACTCAAGCCTAATAACCATACTCTTTGGAAATTAAGTTTCATTAGAAGATTTGAGTATATGTCATTATCTTGCAAGATTCCTTTCTTTTCTTCCTCTTGTGTGCGGTAACGTGACACTCTGATCCTCTATTTCTAATCCTGGTGCCGGAACGTGGCCCTCCGATCCTCATTCTAATCCTGGTACCGAACGTGGCAACCCGATCCCTCAATTTATCCTTGTGTCGGAACGTGACACTCCTAGCCTCATATTCTATTCCTGGTACCAGGAACGTGGCACCCGATCCTCCAAATTCTATCCTGGTTCGGAACTGACACTCCATCCTCATATTCTATCCTGGTACGCGTAGGAACGGACCCGACCTCATATGTCATTTCATTCTATCCTGGTACTGGGAAACGGCGGCCCCGATCCTCATATTCTATCCTGGTGTCGAACGGGACAGCTCCGATTCCTCATATTCTATCCGGTACGGAACGTTCGTGGCACCCGGTCCTCATATTCATTCTTAATCCTGGTACCGAACGTGTCCCCATCCCCGAATTCATCAATTCTTCTTTTAACACTAAGGGTCATTATCATCTCATTATAATAATTGTTCAGCCTTCTTCAAGACTAAGGCAGCATCAGTCACATTTATAATTTAATCAACGAATAGGGTTCGTTCAAGATTTGGATTCAATAAAGCTTCATCATGCTGTGTTAATTCCATCACAATTTTATAATCATAATCCATCACGCAATACAACTGAAGCACATAGCAGGTTTTACAAGATTAGCAACACTAATCTTCACTATTAAGAGTTCATACTAATATCCCGTAACTTAAACCATAACCTACTCCACCTAAGAAGTTTGAATCAGACACGCTATCTTCTCAAAATCCTTTGCTATCCTCTTCGTCTTTTCTGTTCTTTTTAATGTTCTTTATTCAAACCCTCTTTCTTTTACCCTAATTAATTGTATAATAAGAATGAAAGATGGCAAGATACGCCCTAATTAACTTAGGTACCCTCTTTTACCCCCAAGTATTGTAGATTTATTAACATTAACCTCTAACTTGATAATTAAAGCCGGAATAGTCAAAAACGTCCTTTAATTAAAAAACGTGTGAAGAAATCCGCCCAACTGGGAATTGCTGTATGCCGTGACACGCCTTCGCGCCTGCGACGGTCCGTCCTCTGTCCGTCGCAGCCGTCAGAGCTTTTCAAGTGTGGCTGTGACTGGGTGCCTTCGACCTGATCGACGGTCCGGTCCTGTCCCCCCCCCCCCCACTGTCGTCACGACGTTCAAAGTCTTTTCATACCCAATTTCAGATTTTTCTCTAATGTTTTGAAAAGACACATCCTACTACGGTCCGTCGTGCCTGTGACGGTCCGTCGTGGCCTCCTTCAACCTCTCCAGTTTTTTCCAGAATAAAAATTTGTTGCTCAAACGCTAACAGTCGTTACAAAAGATTAACTCAATTGAGAAAAAATAAAAAGAAAATCAGGATGAATGGTCGTAGCCATAGGCAACTTTAAGTAGAAAAATAGAGAAAGATTGTATAATGTATTGTAAGATAAAATAGAATATAGTTCTGATGTAGGACTATTAAAGTTTTATTATAAAATATTAAATCAATTTATATCATGTGTAGAATCTGATTTAATTTATTAATATTCCCGTTAATTTTTTTTTCTCACATCTCATGAGAAACGGAGAGGAGTTTGATCCAAAAATAAATAATAAAAAAAATTACAATATTTTTTTTTAAAAAAAAGTTGTGGTTTTGAAGAAGTATATTGCTTTGATTTGGATAAATAATGAAAAATAATCTTATTAAGGTGATCTCTTTATACTATCCAATAGGAGAATGAAAAATAATAAATATTTTTTGAAAATAAAGAATAAAGAGAGATTGAGCTTCACGGGTATAAGTGAGCAAAAAGGTGAATGGGAGATTATTTTTAGACCAAAAGATGGATAAAGGGTATTTATAGAGCTTTTCCTATAATTTACCGATATTTTTAACCCTTTTCCCTATTGTTAAAGCCAAAATAAATGTTAAAGATTTGTAAGAATTATTACATTTTAGTCTTAAAGGATGCTTAACTTATTTTTTAAGTAGGAACAAAATACTTTGAGTTCATATTTGCAAAAAATAAAATAAAAAAAAATAGGAAATGGCACATACTTGGACGCTCCCTCAATCGATGCTCAAAATCTACAGATACACACCTTATACATACTAAGGTCCTATGGCCCCCCCCTGAAATTATTTTAAGTAATTTCTATCCTTTTGGTTACCTACCCTAGCTTGGAAATAAGTCAACCAACGTGGCCCCTAAAATAGTGTCACGTAAGTCAAAAGGGTAGAAAATAGATTAATAAAATAAGTTATGGGGGTAAAGAACCTTAGTATAGATAATGGGTCTCTGAGATTTCGGGCGAGGATTGAGGGGTACTTATGCATTATTCCCAAAAAAAATATTTCTTTTTGACTTATACATATTTTTTGCTACTCATTTTCACTTTTTTTTGCACAATCACTCCTTACGCTATTATAAATCTCAGTGTGTTTTCTTTATGAAAAATATATAAATTATATTCATTTATTCATTTTGTTATCTTTATTAGCCTAAGTTTGAGGATAGTTGTTTTAATAATTCTTTAAGGAGATAATAGTCAAATTTCCCTCCAATTTATCAGTCAATTCTCAACTACACACTTATACTTTATGAGAAGTTCTTTTATTCCCCCTAAATATTTTAAAAGTGAAATATATAAGCCTTTGGAAAATGCCCACACCCCCCCAAAAAAAAAAAAATTTTGGGTTTGGCAGTGAGGATGCACACTCCCCCCCTGCACCTTACTATACATATTTTGATGGAACAATTATTTTTCTTTTTTTTTCTACTTTTATTTTATAGTTTTTTTCTTTTCTTTTTATCCCTTTTATTCTTTTCTTTGACATCCGAAAGTTGTATTCCATTAAAGTGAAACTTAAACTTTTAAGTTTCACTTGTGACCTTAAGATTTTTACTTTTCTTAATCTTTGTTTCAATTATATTTTTCAATAAATCTCTAATTTCATATACGATTTTCCAATTTGAAGCAATTTGACCCTTCTCAATATTATTTTTTAAGTTTCATGTCCATTAGATATTCATCGGCTTCAAAAATTTTAATTTCCTTAGTCTAGGTAAAATAATTTCACTGAGATATTTCCCCCACGATAAAAAAAATACTCAAGCTGTAAAACTTGTACATGCATATTGACTTACTTTTCTGGCAAAAATTGGTAACTTTTTCAATCTTGCACACTCAAATTTGCATTTTATGAATTTTTTTAACTATAAGAACACGTCCAGATTGAAAAATTGAAAGATCTAAAGTATATTTGGATAGAGATACAGATTTAATTGGTGAAATGCTTAAGAGTTTTGAGAATTTTCAAAGTTTTGAACATATTGATTTGATTTACAACCACTAAAATGAGAGATTTCATATGAGTTGTTTATATTGACAAATTTGAAGATGATATGTTTGGGTATGATCGAAACTTGAGTTTCTTAAATTTTGCACATTTTTGCTTCTTTGTAATCGAAATAGTGAAAATCCAGTTATAAAAGGGACTAGCTTGATGTGTCATTTATTTTATTTTCTCAACCAGGTTTTATTATATTGTTCCTTTAGTGTTGTTTGTGCAGAATTATGAACATTTAGCAATGAAAAAAATGTAAATTTCTAATTTGATTCCATGTTAATTGTGATTTTTCACAATGAAGTTGATTTTTTTAAAAAAATGAAAAGGAATGAAAGAGCATTAAGTGATAGCTGACAGGTAAGTTGAGTCCATTCTATTTTTCGGCAACTTAAATCAGGAAAAGTGTTAGAAGAAGAAGAAAGAAACGGAAAAAATAAAAATAGAAGTAAATAAACACATTAGAGTAAAAATTAGCATAATAAATTTAGAATATCCAAAAGTTAATATGAAAAAGCGAATTCATTTTTAAGTTAAAGATTTAATAAAAAAAAATTGTCTCTCACTCTCTTTTGACAAAATGAACTACACTTTATTTGCCACATCAATATTAGGGAGCAAATAATTTAACTTTAAAATAGTTTAAGAGGTTGATATGACATTTGTAAAATTAGAGTGTGTAGTTGCAGATTCACTATATACTTGAAGGAGGAGGGGGAGAAAATAAAGGGGGGAGGGGGGGGGGGGGTTTAAGACCATTTTTAGGGAATGCGTAATCTTCCTTTAAGATAATAAAATCGATGCCTAGAATACATACAGTTAATCACCATTACTATAGTTTTATTTTTAACATTTTAGTTCCATGTTTAGATGTCCTAATTCATTATCTTTGAAATAATTAGGCAATTTTAAGACCCTTTTCAAAATTAAATGTAGAAGAATAATGATTTGCACATCCCAAAATTCTTTTTCAACTAAGACTCGAATCGTTCTTCATAGTGAGTGAGATCTTAGCAAGAAATTTAAAATTTCTTGAGTGGTAAGGTCATTAGAGATAACACCTTAAGTTCCAAGGAGGGCAAAAGAGAAAAAAACGTTCAAGTCATTCCTAAGTTTTCCTAAATTTAGGATCAAATTCAAATGACCATAACTTTAAGAAGAGAAAGAGTTAGGACCCTCATAAGATATTAAATTAGAGTCCCTCCAGTCCTCTTTCAAACGGCGCCAAGTTTGCTCAATTCTGATCTCTAAGTAAAACGTTATGAGTGATTTACTAATGACACACAAACCTGATAGCAACTCCGTGATGCGGAGTCAATACGGACTTCACTGCCCGGTGAAAAATGATTTCGACTCCTAGCTCATTTTAGTTAATTCTTGTGGGTATTTTTATCCAAAACCCTTCTAAAGGTCGTCTAAGTCCTAAACATATAGAAAAGCTGTTGTTTAAAACAAATCAAAACAAACCTCTCATTCACTGATCCAAAGATTCTACCGCAGAATCAAGAACTCTAAGGCAAAGTTCATCTTTCAATATTTTCCTTCAAGTTCTTCAACAAGATGATTCCTTCAAGTATGTAAGCTTACATAGTGTTAGGTTTGTTAACCCACACACCAATCATGTTAAATTAACGATTAGATCGTTCTAAAAATTGAAGCATTTATATTCTTGTTATACATTCACGAATTTGCTTTCATTCTTGAATTAGGTTGAGATTGATGAGTTTCGTGAGGAAGTCGAGTCGATTCTAGATTTATGTTTTATTATATCCTTGAGTACATGTATTGGGTATCTAAATCTAAAGAGAAATTGAGCAAAAGAATCGAATTTAGGAGAATTGGGTTAGAAAAACGAGATGAAAAAGTCGGACAAGTAATATGTAGCAGGTCCGCGTCGTGGACCTGTTCCTTCTGTGTGTAAATTTTCTATCCACGTCGCTGAGAGGTCGTTAATTCCTATGTTTCAAAAATTGTTTCGAGCAAACATTAAATCATCTCCACGTCGCAGACTTGCTACCCAGACGGTGTTTTTCAACCGTTTGTCATCCTTAAGTACCTAAAAACACTCATAAGCATCAAGATATATTTTCTACCACAAATCAAAACCTTGAATTCATAAATCACATTCAAGGTAGAGTTAAGAGTTAAATTTTGAGAACTCATTCGAACATTATAAGAAAGTCCCTTTGAGCTCTTTTGAGGAGTCTCTACAATTTTTAATAATTTGTTTCAAGATACGAGTAAGTGAGTACGAGAGTGAGAAGACTATATTCATGATTCTACCTTGTCATCATGAGGTCTTTCATATCATGAACCATAACTCTTGAATTCATATTTACATTGAAGAGAGGGTTAAAAGTAGAATTCAAGAAAGTCTTTGAGTTCAATTGTGAATTCTTGACAACCAACTATTGATTTAAACTAAGTTTTGAGGAAATAAGTAAGAGAATAAGAAGGTTCATATACATGAGTTCCATATATTTATGTAGACCATCGAGTCGAGTTGTTTCATGCCCATAATTTCGCATGAACTTCGTAAGTTGAGCATCTTTCAGAGAAGTGGTATCTTCAAGTTCCAAGCCTTTAAGTGTTTGAGTTCCTAATCCCTTTGTAGAAGAATCTTTGAGTACTTGAGTTGGGTAATTCATTCCCATTATTCCGCATGAACCTTATAAGTCAAACAATCTTGAGATGAGAAGTATCTTTGAGTCCATGAGTTGATTAGTTCATGCCCATAATTCCGCTCGAACCCTCTTAGTTGAGAAATCTTGAAATGAGTAGTACTATTGAAGTTCTTGAGTTCTAAGTATTGAGTCATATCTATGGTTATTGAAAACCTTGCATTGAGTCATTCATATCTATAATTTGTCATGGGCCCTAGTTAAGAAGTCTTTTAGCAAATTGTTTAAAAACTTGTTTTAAAGACTTGAGCACTGAGTTGAGAAAGAGTAAAGTTGAAGTTCTGCTCTTCAAATAAGTATATGAGGACTGAATATTCCCGAAGAGATTAAAAATGTGTTCACATATACAAGAACGAAAACTGAGATTTCCAAAGAGCTTTTGAGCTAGTTTCATAAAAGAGTAATCACTTTCTAAATAAAGCAAGAGAGGAAACTAGATTTCCAAGATAGCCTTTGAGATAAGTTTTTGATCACTAATCTCAAATCATAGACGAAGTATGTTTTTAAAACATAAGAGCTTGTATATTTTGGAAATAGTATGAGTGCAGAAAACTCACATCCCCCATAAATCATGTATTTATAGTAGGTGGAGAAGAGCCATACTTTTTAGATGAACCCTTTTCAGATAAACTAGTGGATCCATTAGTAGTTCAGGTCCTATATCTTTGGCTGGGTATAGGATGCGCTGTCAATCGTGAGGTAGATCGTTGTATATCACTATAACACTTAGTGATGATTGTCAGTTAGAGAAACTCCCATAAAAGTTATTGTACTTTTATATACATCAGTTAATTGTATTTTCATTTATTTTACTGAATGACAAACATTCTATTATTAAATTTATTTTATAGACGTATATATGTCATACCTTGTATTTTATTTTTTAAAAGAAAATAAATGAACAAATTTCTCTTATTACTTTTTCTAAATTGAGTTTAAGGACTACATTTGGATAGGCTCTGAGGGATGTTAAATACTTTCCTCTTGAATAACTGAAACACTTACCTAGAATCTCACTGGGTTTCACAAATTAAAGCACTTACATTTACGTAATAAAAAACGGGTTTCCTATTTTCCTTAAAAATTAGGTTGTGACTTTAAAGCAAACAATTTTCAAAATCAGAGTGACAGTCATATTATGTTGTCAACAGTTTTAACTAGCTAAAAAATAGGGTGCAATAAGGACGTAGTCCTAATTCATCTAATAAGTCAAGTTCTTATGATTGAAACACAATTTTCTTTCTTTGAGACGGTAATAGATTAGCTAAAAAAGAATCAACAAGAGGATGATTATGTTTTTTCTTCAAATGAACTAATGTGAAACAGTCCAATTGATTGACTAGGGGTGTACATGTAAATTTTTTAAAATATTAAACAAAACCATTTGTGTCAGGTTTTAAATTTTATAAACCAAACCAAATCAATGAAACTTGGTTTTTCCACCACAAGTTATTTTGAGCTTTTGGGTTTTTCAGGGTATTTCTGGTTTGACATGTCACATCCCGGGAGCACCCCACTATAAGTAACCTATTTCTTCGTCATCGAAGAGGACTAAGACTAACCTCTTAACATTTGTCATTATATTTCCTAGGTTAAATTGCGGAAAATTTAAAACCTCTCGCATATACACAATATATACCTAGGGAATTTACATAGACTCTTTGCATAGGAAACACTACATAGGCTTCTAATTTTATTTCACATACATAAGATAGCAATATAGATTCATACGAAAGTCTAGGATATGTTTCATATTAAAACATCTAGAACGAGAACAACATTGGACATAGTCCATACTTCGTATAATAAAAGCCACATATATGCATATACAACATTAGTCTTCAAATGAAGAGAATGAACAAAAGTGTCTCTAAGACTAAACAACATCCAATAGCAAGATAGTGGTATCGTCCTTAGAAAGTGAGGACCTACTGAACTTGGGGAATGAGAATAGAAGTTTCCTTCAATGCCCCTCCATAAGCTCAACGGTCGGAACCTTCGTCTTGTAGTAAAAATACAAACATGGGTTAATACATCACTTGTAATAAGTATAGGGATATGCACATAAAACATTTGAACTAAAGAGGACATTTGTTAAAAAGCATGCCAAGATTTCTTTGAAAAGCCTTATGCATAACAAAGAACCCGTATAAGCCAATAATCACATATTAATTAAGACAAGATCATATATATGACAAGATCAATCATTATCAAGTATAATCAAGTCAACATGTGTAGTAGCATCCTTAGCATTACATTACTTACAAGACCCTTACTCATAACCCAACATCAAGTCTACATGTGCAACGACCAAGCAAAGCCCCATAACCTTACTCAACCAAGTAAACCAAACAAAGGATCACAAGCATTGTCTATCTTCAGATAACATAGCATTAAGAGTAATCATCATCACATTTAGCAATATAGACCATAAGCATGATCATAAGTGACAATAAAATCATATAGGAGCATCAACATGTAAAGTCATCTTATGCATAACATTTACTTTATATACATAAGAACAACCTTCTAGGACTTCCCTCAAGTCCAACTAGTGCAATATATAGGTAGAGTCCCATACCTTTACCTAGACTAAGTCAAATCCCTTAAGTCACCCTAGTTAATGTTCACTTTATTACTTAATTTTATTTTCATGAACAATTGCCTTAACCGATATAGATCATGTGAGCTAAACATAGAATTTAGTGTGATGAAACCTACACCGGAAGAAGGTGCTTTGCTTGCCAAGGTAGAACTAAAACACTAACATATCTTTCTAGGTGGATCCATGATACACTCAAACTTACTTCTTCAAATAAGAAGTAAAAGCGGTGGGTCAAGTAAATAATCCAACTAGTGAGGTCGGCTAGTCCCACGAGGAAAAATAGTTTACTTAACTTCAATCTATTATTACTATTGTTCAATTCAATACTTCATTAGAAAGATATAAATGATTAAAAAGGGGGGTTTCTATTACAAATAAATGAAAAATAACTAGCGAAATAAAAGGGGAGAAACTAACAGCTTTGAATGTGGAGTTAATCAATTAATCAAAGTACTAGGGGTTACGTGTTCCCCACAGGTCATAACTTGATAAGTCTAAACTATACCAATTCTTTCCTGTAATCTGGCATGCAAGTGATAAGCTATGTATTCTAAACTTTGGTACGGATCTAGAAAAATGTCACTCTGCAACTTGTCTGGATACGTGTGTTTGCTAGCCTAACCCCTTATCTTACCTCATATATTAAGAACGTATTCGATATTGACTAAGTTATTACCTGCTACCCAATCAATACATAGCCTATTAGAGAGTATACACTAATCTAGTGATAATTTCTTTTCCTATTATGCTAATCCTTGGTCCGGCAAGTAGCATTAAGGCGAGTTTCTAATGTTTGCATCCGTTTAAAACAAGACTTCTATGTGAAAGAATTATCAATACATGCAAGACACGATTCTAGAATGTTTATTTTAGTTAAGGTTTACCTCATTATTTGCCTATGGTTCCCAACAACCCTAGTTATGGTTGTTTAGTTAAAATATCATAATTACAATATTCAAATATTTGTGATATAGAATTCATTGCACTTCTTCAATGAGAAAGATTAAAATTCCGAGAGTTCACTTGACTTAATCAGCAAAGCCGACACAAAATCAATGATTAAAATAAAAGTTCTCAGAAATCAATAATCTTCCAAAAGAGTCTACAAATAAAGGTTTCTTTCTCGAAACAATCTTCAAGTTCAACAATAATCCAGAGTCTCCTATAATCCGAGTCTCACTACTATCCAGAGTAAACCGCAAAAAATGAGGTTTTTTGAAATATTTATAGAAAATAAAAAACCTAATTAAACAAGGACTCTATTTGATGGAAATCGTCA
Source organism: Solanum habrochaites (assembly GCA_027704765.1). Classification (NCBI taxonomy): domain Eukaryota; kingdom Viridiplantae; phylum Streptophyta; class Magnoliopsida; order Solanales; family Solanaceae; genus Solanum; species Solanum habrochaites. The sequence continues at coordinate 18,495,058 of JAKWJA010002499.1, read as the reverse complement.
AAAAACGCGGCTGTGATAGAAGGAAATCGAAACGGATCGTTGTGTTGTGGTCACGACGGAACCGATGGACTCTGTCGTCCCTACTTGATGAAACTTCTTCTGCTGCTCTCTTCCTACCTCGACGGGTCAGGTATGACGGATTGGTACGAGCACAACGGTCGTCAAGGGTTTCGTTCCAAAACACTTGACTTTTGGAATATGGGTTACTGGGCTACTTCTCTGATCTTCATGACGAACCTGCAGGGGACCGTCATGTGGAGACGAATGTCCGTAAATTTTCCGTAACACAACAACTCGGTCCGTGGGGGGGGGGAACTTCCCCATCTTCATTCAGCGTTGCACTACCGCCCCTACGCGTCACAAGCATGACAAACCGTCACAAGCTCCGTAGGTGGTCTCGTCTGCATCTCTTCGCTCAAAAACCTCCGATTCTCTTGGACAGAGTTCCTAAATAAGGAGAAAATTATATAAAAAATTAGCACAAAAGCTTTTGGACACACTAAAACTTAAGGAAAAAGTATAATAATACGGCAACCACGTTATCAAACACCCTCACTTAAATTCGTGTTTTCCTCAAGCTACGCACTATGACTCAATACCACATATCATTGTTTTACCAATCCTATCCATTGTTTTATCCTTTGCCAATCATTTTTGGCATCAATCCCGATTACTCTCATCATATTTATGCATGCTATCACTATTAAGCTTGAATATGTGGAATAGACCATGACACAGACTCACCATGCACTACACACCTATCCTCTTCAACTTCTCACTGATGGTTACGTGGGTACCAAATTTTCGGTTCTAATGCAACTAGTGTCCTTCACTTCAAAAAACAAATCCTCATTTTTCATTACAATGAGTCAGTGTGAGTAGAAGGATTAATTTTCACATCACTCTCAGAAACAAACTTCACACTTCATCATACTATGCCATAAGCTTGCCCTTATTTCACTGCTTTAAGTTCGCTATACAACCCTTAGATCAGATAGGAATTCTAGCTATGTAAACATAGGCTAAGGATCAGGTAGGCGTATATTTAGTATACTTAGGACTTTTTGGCCCCTTGCAACATATCGACTAAACCATACCATTTCTATCATTTTATTTTGCCCAGTTTCCCCACATTATTTCACAACCTTGCTATTTCCTTTTTTCTTCATTGTGTGAGTGACACTCTCTTTCTGCTTGGATATTTTTTTATTTATTTTTTTACTTTTTGTCAACTACTTTTTGCGTGATTTTACTTTTGTTCTTTCTCTCTCTTATTCTTTAAACCCAACTTCAGAGCATCCTCATAATAGACACCTCAATTATGGCGTGCCACTGAGTCAAAGTGACCACCAATACCCAAGTGGGTCCGGTTATACAAAGTTTGTTATGCATTAGGCCCCACTCAACCTTATGTTTTGGCATAAGATGAGGTGCCACATATCAAAGGAGGGACCAAGGGCCAACACATATCAGAAAGAAAAGATCAGTTAGTTTAGGTAGAAAGGAGGTCTAATTTAAGCTCAAATCATTTGGATTCAAAGAAGCAACATTTCATTTTGGGTTTCGTTTATTCAGGCTATACTTAAAAATGGGCTATATTGAAGAATGGCATATGATTCTTTCCTAATTGTCTATTACAGCTTAGTTTAGCAGGACTCTAACCAGGAATAAGTTCTAGCTCAGTACAATAGTGGACTATTCAAATCTTCCTCACACATCACTTGACATTCATCACTCTACCGATTATAAGACACCTAGTTCAAATTTTAGATTGGTCATTGCAGTGGTGTACCTCTATGTCCATGCTTTAAGAGCATACACATTCTCAAAACTATGCCTAGTCATGCATCATTTTCCATTTTATCAGGATATCATTTTCGCATCATGATCCCGAATTAAACTATGTACACAAAGTATAGAAAAAAGCCGGTTTTTCTTTTCAAAAGAAAAATAATCAGTCTTTTGGGGAAAAAGAAACAAGGCAAGAAAACCCCCAAAAGAGAATAGTGAATTGGCGTACTCAGAATTCACGCGAGCAACTCACTTTCATTTACCCCACCCCAACAAAAAAAGACATTGCAATTTTCCCCAATGCATAAAATAATTAAAATACAGGGGTGGTAGGTGAAGAAAACATGGGGGGCAAAGCGCGACGATCATGCAAGCTGGTGGTCGGTTCCGAAACCCACTACCTCTGTATCTGGACACCCTCACAGGTTGTCCCTCAGAATCAACAGCACTATCAGCAGTGCCTCCGCTTATCTCCATAGTTCTGGAGGCTAGACGCTCCACCCCAAACAAGCTAAATACTTCTCGTTCTCACTGACGTGCCTCCTCCTCAGTAAGCAAGGTACTACTCGAAGCTACATTCACTAAGATCCTTCTTCGTGCTCGCGCCTATCTTTTCTTGCCACTACGCCTCTTGGCATGCTCTCGAGGGGGGACCGGGGGGAGGTGGTGTGGAATCCTCTGCAAAGTGGCGATAGGGCCGCCATCACGTTGTCTTTAGCCGGCTCTACAGAAGGGCCTCTGACTTAGGCACCTGAGCCTCTAAGATCATATCAATATCGCGAGAAGATGTCCGACGACAGCTGAAGGTTCGATACATCACGGAGGGGCTAGACGGCTAGCACTCGCAACTCAAAAGGAGTCAAGCGCTGATGAAACTCAGCGATCTTTCGCCGATCTGTGTGCTGGACTTCTCTGCTCAAAGCGCTCTTCTCTTGGTAATAGAACTCTGCATCAGGCTGATATGATGCAGAAGTGTAGCATTTGCCGCCTTAATTTCTGAACCCTAGCAAGCGTGACAAGAACGGGTAAAGGGGCTGAGCGAGAGGAGATCGGGGAGGTGCTATTACCGGGATAGACTCGATCAGGGTAGTTGAGCGTGTCAGTGGAAGCCACCTGGTAGCCGTGCGGGTTTGTGCTACGTATCATCCCAGATTGACAGGCAAGTGAGGCAGAGCTCTGGAGGGGCCCTTATGTGGAGCAACTCATTGGACTCTCTCTGATGAGGGACCGATATCAACAGTGCCAGAGGGGCATGAGCTTATCAATGTTGCAATATAGGCACACCTGCGGGGATCTTCATAGAAAAATATCAGGCACAGGGAAAGGGTAAGTAGTTGTATGACCTAAAATCCCTCTCGTGCATCACCGCCGTAAAAAGCCACGCAAAATCCACCTCGGACCCGGCTATCATTGCCTCCATAAGTATTGTCCGATCCCAGTGCGATAGATGATATTATAGCGGAGTAGGGAAAGGCGTAGCGACAATCAACAACAAAGCTTCGGTGTGAAAGTCAGGTGGCCTTTTTGATTGCCCCTTCGGCCAGTCAACTGTCGGCACCCTCTGTATCAACGGACAGAGAAGGGGAATCCACCACTGTGTCTCTCTCAGCGAGGGCTCACCGCAGACAATTGGCCATATTTTACAATCTGCCATCTGTAGTTGAATCGCAGTGAGAGGGGTCCGTTAGCATCAACATTATCGTTGTATAGAAATAGGCGGATAGCAGGCAGGGAGATATCAAGGAATGCCACGTACACGAACCTGCTCTATGGGGCCTTTTTGGCGGGGGGCAACCCGCCCATTAATCTGCGATTGAGAGTCACTACTAGGATGCGTAGACTCTCAGAACCAAGCTCTTCACAGATACCAGTCCCAACGGACGTGCTTTCACACTCCAGATGATGTCTGGTGAAGAGATGTGGACTTCAGGGCGCACTTAACGTAGGGACACTTCCGTTGAGAACCTCCGCTCCAATAAAAGTTTCTGAGGAGTCATAATTCTTGTCATTCAGGAACTTTGCATTCGGAATAGACTTGAACGCCTCGACCCCCCCCACCCCCACCACCATGTTGGGATGGTCAGTAACCTAGGTGAGAGCGCGGCAGCTGTGGTGAACCGGGTGAGGATTTCGAAAAGGTCAGCCATAATCAGAACCGAGGACGAAGATGTTTGCAGCGGTGGGGGTGCGGGAACTTTAGCAGAACTCAGGAGGCTTCCTCGACAAGAAACTCTACGGAGCCGACGCTCCTCTTCATAGGGGCTGACCCAAAAGGGGGCTGTGCCGGTCGTGTGCGCTCCTTATCAACTGCGGAGTGACTACGCTGGACGCACCTTTTTTGGTTGGATTGGCAGCACGTACAGGAACGTTGATGGGGGGAAGTGCATGGTGGGCACGTACCAGGGGTCACGCTTCATCATCAAAGACAATAACAGGGGGCAGGGCAGACGGGGCGACGGACTTCGAGTCGACCCCGCCGTGGCCGAGAGTAATCTGTTTGTGATGCCCATAAGTAGACAATAAAATGAAATTTTTTCTATAGTAACAGTGAAACAAAACGGACCATGGGTGACGTTCGGCGTGGTACGACGGGGACCGTTTTATGGGGTCGGTAGATGTCATTACTTAGACTATGTTATATGGAGAACCCTGAAGTCGAGTCTCTGACAAGTAAGACGGTTATGTGCAGGAGACCGTCACAGGTGTACGACGGTCCGTCTACGTGTCCGTAAGAGGACACTTGAAAAAAACTTGGAGACCCTTAGGAGGGGGGTCCTTTACAAATCGAAACGATCCTGCAGGATGACTGTCACAGGTACCGAGGGTCGTTCGTAGGTCCTGTCAAGACACTTAAAAGAAAGAAATTTGGAGACTAGGAGAGGGGTCTCTGACCGTCAATGACGTTCATGCAGACGGATCATCGAGGTTATTAAGACGATTCGCGTAGTGTCGTTTGAGGTGGAACACATTAGAAAAACTAGAGAGACACCAGTTAGGACACGGGCTCTGACACAGAACGGTTGGGCAGGATTGGAATCTCGTAGTAGACGAATCCGTGCATGTTTCCGTTTGAAGGAAAGTTAGAAAAGTGACCGAGACACTTAGGACTGGGGTCTCTGACAACCAGAACGTTGTGCAGAGGACAGACAGTCGCGGGGCGGCAACAACAATCGTCGTATGTGGCCGTTAGGGACCCTTGGAGAAAAATGGACCGTGGAGTGTTAGGGCGGTTTTGGAACAGACCCAATAATGGTACCATCGTGATACGACGGGCCGTCATCGGGCCGGTCTGTTATGTAAATCAGTGATTTTGATAGAACTGGGAGATGCCCCCCATTCTACCCTAAGGACCCAAATCGGAATTTGTAGTGTTTTGACCTAAATTTGTCTACCCAATACCTAGTAAACAGCACATGCTAAACACCTATTTCTAGGGATGTTTAACCACGGCAATTTTTGCGGATATTTTACCAGTCAGACAAAATTTGATAAAATTGAACAAGAAGAACTAGGGGGGTAATACTACTGATAAACAAAAAATGCAATATAAATGAGTAGAAATGAGATACATACTTCGAGAATTTCATAAAAACAAGAGGGGAAAAGGTACTGGTGATCAAGAAGACACCCACAGCAGCAGCTCCGGACTCGACGAGTAAGATGAGGACTTTAGGGACTTTGGAGAATTTTGGGGGAAAACTGATTGCTGAAGAGGGAAGATGATTTTGGAAGGGGAAAAAAGGGAGCGGAAGGGAAAAAATAGGAGGAAGAGTGGAGGGAATGGGGTTTTTTTAAATGAAGGGTTGGGGGTTTTAAATATTGAAATTGTTTTTCTAAAAAAAACCCCAGCGGGGCCGGGGACGCCTCATTAACAACGCGACGATTCACGACGACGGTCCGTTCTCAGCTGTGACGGTCCATCGTTGGTTCCGTCGCCATATTCCTGTTTGAATATAATAGAAAGACAGTACCTGGCACGATAGATTAAGCGACGGGGTCCGTCAACAATTGACACGGTTCTCATTGTATCCGGTCAGTGACTGTGAAGAGTATTTTTCTGCAGGAATTTCTGGTGATGTGCCTTGTAAATTTAAAACCCTCCCATTAGTTAGAAAATGCTACCAGTACTAGAAAGAAAAAACTATAGTATTGGTTTGCCCAAAAAAAGCCTGTTTAACGTCGCGGCACGAATGAGGCACTTGATTACCAGACTTCATCAAATAATATGCCTCAACTCACTTCATTCGTCGATTCAGCATGCCCGAGATAGATTTTTATACCGTTTGTCCATTGCCTACCATTGAAACAAACCAAACGCTCCTTAGTTTCCAACTCAACTGTCCATGAGGACAAATTGGGTAACCAAGTAGTAAGGACAGTCCATTTGGACTTGAGCTGCCCTGGAAATAGCGCCAACACCTAGAATTGCTAAAAGCACAAATCCCCGACATAAACTCTCGTGTTTCAATTTTTTTGTCATAGTACTTCTTCATCTTTTTCTTGGTATGGGCTGAGCTTTATTAAGCTTTCAAGGCAAAATTATCGAGTTCATTCAAACCAGTTTTACCGTTTCTTTGCAGATTCCTCAATCCATTTTCAACTTTCTTAATAGTACACATGGCTGATGCTTAACTCACCGGAAGATTGAAAATCTTTCCCATATACAAGTTGGTATGAAAGACATTTATGGAGTCTTATATGTTGTACCGGTAGCCCCAAAGGGCACATCATCAAGCTCCCTTTACCAATCTGTTCTACTAGTTTTCAATGTTTTGACAATAAATGTTTGATCTGCCCGATTCGAAACTTTAAATTGCCCACTAGTTTGAGGGTGGTAAGGTAGTGGCCACATATGGCGAACCCCATATTTCTCCAAAACCCCTTGAAAAACAATTGTGAACAGAAGTGGGAGCCCCCATCACTAATTAATTGCCCTTGGGCCGTACCAAAACGAGAGAAATATTCTTTTTTAAGAATGAGTGACCACGCTTCCCTTTATTATTTGCGAGGGCGTGGCTTTGACACATTCTAGATACATAATCAACCCATACTAGGAATGTACTTTCATTTCATGAGAACTCACAAAGAGCCGATAAGTCACATACCCAAACTCAATAAATCAATCACAAGATGGGTTTATAGGAGCTCTTGCCTTTCTTGAAATGCCACCATCTCGTTGGCATAGACACAGGCTTTATCCAAACTCTGAGACATATTTGATGAAGAGTTGGCCAAGAGTAACACATTGTAATATCTTATGAGCGGTTTCGGGATCCCTGTGATGTCCACCAACGGGTGAGGAATGCATGCTTCCAACATACTCAAAATCCACATTCTGCACACAACGCCGAAATAAGCCCGTCGGAACAATCTATATAAGTATGGTCATCCCAACGAACTTCTTCACATTGTAAATGAAATTTTTCTTTGATGAACGGACAAGTTTCCGATTGAACCAAATCCACTCGCCAGATAGGTCACAAAAATCTCGCGAACCATGGAATCAAGTTGTGAAGCAGCCACTACATGGCTCATTAGGGACAGCTATCATCAATATCAGTCTTATCCCCAAACTCCCATCTAGCTTCATCCTCTAGACGGACAAAATGATCACCAAACCTTGATTTTCAGTTCCTTTTATATCCATTCACTTCAAGTCAAAGTCTTGTAGCAGAATACAACGATAAAACCTAGGTTCTGCATCATGCCTTTGACATCAAAATCTCAATGCTGACCGTGGTAGTATGCACTATAAAACTCTCAGTACTAGGCAAAAGGAGCGGAATTCGAAAAGCCAAAATACGCAAGCGTCTTGCTCAGTCACTGTGTAGTTTTTGAGCTTCATTTAAGAGATTTACTAGCATAGAAATGGGGTGAGGATTTGTTCTTTCTTTATCCCAACTAATACACCAAGACAAAAACCACTGCATCGCACATCACCTCAAAATGGACTGTTCCAATCGGAGAAAAGAAAAATGATAGGTGCAGACAACAATTTTCTTTTAGCTCACCGAATGCTTTAAGATTAAGGACAGTATCATCAAACAAAAACTTACCATCATTCTCCAGCAGTTTTCAAATGGATGTTGCAATCATGAAAAATCTTTGATGAATCTCGGTAAAAACCTGTATTATGCCCAGAAAGCTTCTCACACCTTCACAGAGATCGGTGGGGGAGTCTCTCTATTACCTCGACTTTAGCCGATCAATCTTATGACCTTTTCTGAAATGCGATGACCAAAACAATACCTTCTTTCACCAGGAAATGACATTTTTTCCCAAATTCAGTATAAATTGCAGTTCACATCTCTTAAGCACCTCAGATAAATTGTTCAAAACTCACCGCTCGAATGAATCACCAATTACAGGAAAAATCATCCATAAAAACTTATAATTATCTTCCACCATGTCGGGAAAAAATATTCGACATCATACATCTCTGATAATGTGGCTGGGTGCATTACACAACCCAAAGACATATCTTTACACGCAAAGGTCCTTATGGACCAAGTAATAAAGTGGTTTTATCTTACTACCTTATACTTTGGCAATAGAAATCTGGCTTTATACCCGAACTCATTAAGAAAATAGTAACACTTTTTCAGTAACTGAATTTAATTTCGGTAATCCATACACAACCTCCATCAGTTAACCAGTTATTGGAAAGATTCATTTTTTTTCGTTGGGGACCACATTCATTCCCCCTTTCTTAGGTACACACTGAACAGCAATACCCACTATATCGCGATCGGATAGATTACTCGGCATCCAAACACCTTAATGATCTTCTTCTTCACGACCTCTTGAATAGAAGGATTTAAGCGTCTCTGGTGCTCAATTACTTGGCATATGATCAGGCATGGTTGGAGTTATGAAGAACAATACCAGGAGGGATCCCAATAATGTCCGCAATAGTCACCCAATAGCTCTTTTGAACCCTTTTTAGCACTGCACCAAATACTCAACTTGTTGTTTCTTCCGGTATGATGCAATGTTAACGGCAAAGTGTTAACCATTTCCTAAGAATTCATACTGAGATGAGTGGGAGATTTTACGTTTTAACTTTGGAGCCTCCTCTATGCTGGTTCGACGGGTGGGACTAGCGATTGTTAAATTATCTAATTTATTTCCTTTGGTTCGAAACGACACATCACCTCGATCACAAGGCCTACGACTAATGACTCATACTCTTCAATGCAATTCGCTATCAAAATCATATCACGCCCGCTAATGATTTACACCTAGAAGTTTTCTATTGTGTCTCGAGTCTCAACAACAGTGTAGGAATAGCAGATACCGATGGAGGCTCACCACTCTGCCTCATGGACCTTACACATGTTAAAGGGTACTTCCTCATTGTTCCCAAACTGAAATCATCTGCCCGTTTCCATATAACCTAACCGCCGCCCCTCCAACCTGTAGGCAAGGAATGGCCTACAAGGAATACTAGGCACTTCAAAAATTGACTTCACAATCAAGAATAAACAAAAGTCTGCCGGAAATATGAATGACTCCACTTTTACTCGCACATCATGCGAGTAATCCCTATAGGAACTTTACTGTTGATCAGCAAATCAGTAGCGCATCGAGTGGGCTTTGGGTCACCCACCCCAACTTTTGTAAATGAGAGGGGCATGAGATGATGCTTGCCCCCAGATCACATAATGTTTCGTAAAATGTAATAGCCGATTGTACAAGTAATAGCAACGAACCTGGGATCTTCTTTCTTTTGTACCAGAATCTTGTAGCAGCAAAGCACTAACAGTGCGCATTCTATCATCATCATCAAAAGTGCGACCAGATATTTTCATTGCTAACAGATCTGTCATAAACTGGCAGTAAACCGGGCATTGTTTTCTAAAGCTTTCCAACCAACAAACATTGATAGAAAAGTTTTTAACATTGTTATGAAAACGTCGATATTTACCATCCTGGTTCTTTCCTAATCTCTTAGGAAATAGGGGTGGTGGCGGAGGCATGGGGAGTACCTTTTTAGGCACTTCAGAATCTGTGCAAGTGTTATCATCTACTTCACATTAATATCTACCACATTTCAGTATCTTTTGTCACCTTTTCGAATAGTTGGCATAGGTGGGTCCTAATGGTTGTTCTGCCCGCGAGTAGTAGTTGATTAGCCAGTATTAAAGTTCCATCATTTTGCGTTTTGGCAGTGTTGCTAGGAAGAGTGCCCGGTTGCCAGGGTTCAAATCCGCAGATAATTGGGGCAATTGGAACTCAAGTTGCTAATTGGATATTGCATGTGTACTAGACTCCTTTTGCCCAATAACCGCTAAATTATTCCTCAAATCTTTATTGTGTCATCACAGCATCGAATTTCCTCATCATTTTAGGCAACATATCCTCAATCGCGCCATACTTACCTCCACCATCCCTAGGTGTAATTCACCGATTTGGAGGCGGAACATAGGGCCCATTCCTGTCATTTATTACCATAGTTACCCTGTTGAAGTTGTTGCGGTTTGGTTTTTTGTAGTTTACATCTCGGACTATACCTCACGGTTGTGTAATTAGTCCGACTTGGTTCCTTAACCTTGGCGCCAATTATACCCTGATTAGAGCCTTGAGGCACTTGGTCGAGGAAACCCCCGTCTGACTCATTACCGCATAGGACTCCTACTCACCCCTAATAACACTATCATTTAATGGCGGGGTTTGATAAAGTAGGTGACGGGCAATTTATCTGTATGCACCCCGGGACATGTTTTCAGTACCAACCCAAGTCAGCTCTAATCGAGACATTCTTCATGAATCTCATCTGTGGCGGGTTTTGTGAGTGGTGGGGGGACTAGCCACTGCGAAAGGTATTTATCCCCCGGGGTAAACTGTAACTTCGTAGTACTCTCAAGCTTTATTATACGGGAGATTTTTCTCTAATTTTTCAGCCCAATCTCAGCATAAGGAACCACTCCACATAAGATCCACCTGCTTAGTGGTCCAACACCCGCATTATTATTTCCTCTTGCCCCGATAGAAGGTTCATTCAGCGACTCATCATCTATACAGTGATTTGGACGCTCTCTCAACACGAGGTGATCTATCCCAAGGAACTACTAGAACTGACTTTCTGGTAGTGCAACAAGTTGTTCACTCTGATTTGTAGTTTGTTTCTTGGAGACCCGGATAGCTAGCGTGGCTAAGGAAACGAAGAAAACATCCCTAGTGTTCCAAGTGAAAAGGAGTTGTACAGGGAGCTCATGTGAACCATCTAGGCCGCCTCTCCCGTCAGTTGGAAAGGAGAGGAAAAATAAAGCCCTATACATCCAAGTCCAAGTCAGTCCTCCCTACACAGCTTTTACACACGCCCTTACATAGCTATATGGGCATGTGGATCCTCAGAAGGGGTAGCCATGACCAACAAACCTCTGGCAGTTGAGAATGTTGCATAGGTACTAGTACCCCGAAGGTGTGGCCTAGGTGGTTAGAGGAAGGCAAGACAAGTGGCCCATCAGAGTAGGCTATGTTGTCATACTCTGTAGTATGTTGGGTCCTGTGAGCGAGATTTGGTCCCCTTTGTTGGTGTTCACCGGATGCATAGGGGTTAACAACCGGACCATGAAAATCAACCGGAGTGGGATGTTCTGGTTAGATCATCATCATTAATTCTCAAGGTTTCTATTAATGTGCGTAGTGTACGCTCTTAATTCGTCGATCGTAGGGAAACAAGGAGTTCTCTTCCTCTCTGTGTATTTGGCAACAAGGAGGGTTCGGCTAACGCAAATCAAAACAATAAAATAAGTTAAATCAAGAAAATATCAACTAAACTATAGTAATAGATTAAGTAATCTAAAAGCTACTTTCACCCGGGCAGAGGCGCCCAAAATTTAATACGCTCAACTTAAGGCTCAAAATAAGAAGTAAAGCGGTGTGTCAGGTAAGATCACCCAACGGTGAGGTTCGGAATCGTTCCCACGAGGAAAAATAGTTTAGAATTACTTCAATCTATTATTACTTTGTTCAGTTATACTCTCCTTAGAAAGCATAAAAATGATAAAAAAAAAAGGCGGGTTCTATTCCTAAATAAATGGAAAATAACATAGCGAAATAAAAGGGATAACTAACACAACTTCGAATTTTGGAGTTTAAATCAATTAATAAAGTAGTAACCTAGGGGTTTACGTTTTCCCACAGGTTTCATTAACTTGATAAGTTCTAAAAATATAACAATTCTTTCATAGTATCTGTATGCAAAGTGATAAGATTATGTATTTCTAAATCCTTGGTTCCGGCTTCTACAAAATGTCACTCCGTACCTTGGTGCTCGGGCTACGTGTGTGCTCTCCTAACCTTATCTTTACCTCATATTGAAGATCGTAGTCGTATTTGACTAAGTTATTACCCTCGTACCAATCAATAACTAGCTATTCGATTAGCTATACACTAAATCTATGTTTGATAAGTCTTTTCCGATTCATCTCACCTCCTTTGTCGGCAAGTAGCAGTAAGGCGAGTTTAAGTTGGCCATCCATTTAAAAAGACTCCATGCGAAAAAAATTAAACAAAACATTTGCCTAGTGGTTCCCAAACCATAGTTATGGAGTTTAGTACCATAGTCATTAATTACAATATTCAAAGATGTGATATAAGAATGAGACACCTTTACTTCGAGGAGAAAAGAGTAAAATCCGAAAGTTCACTAGATTAATAAGCAAAAAGTCACACAATCAATGATAAAGTCTCAAGATAATTCATAATCTCTCAAAGAGTCTACACAATATCAAGCGTTTTCTCTAACAATATTCAAAGGTTCTAAAATAATAAGAGTCTCCAAATATCCAGAGTATAATAAAATCTAGCAGGTCAACCTCAACATGAGGTTTTCGAACTACATATTAGAAAATGAAAACCTAATTAAAACAAGGACTCATTTGCTGGAATCTTTCAAAAAGTGGCGGATCGACGGTCATCCCGAAGGAGCGTCTTGGTCATGAAGACCGTCATGGACTCGTCGTCCCATCTTGATGAAATTTCTTCTGAGGCTCACTTAAATTACCTACGACAGGCAGGTATGACGGATCGTTTACGAGCACAACGGTCCGTCAGTGTCTCCGTTCCAAAACACTTAAACTTCTTGGAACCTATAGGTAATAGGGCTAATTCTGTGATCTCATGCCAGAACCGGCCAGGATGAACGTACATGGTCCGGACGGTTCAGACACGTTTTCCGTTAAACCCCACACTTGTCGAATTCCCATCTTCTTCAGCAGCGCCACTATGCTACCACTACGAACGTCACAAGCTACGTAGGGTGGTCTCTTATGCATTTCTTCACTCAAAAACCTCCGATTTCATCTTTGGACAAGATTTCCTGCATGCAATCAGAGAAAACTTATATAAAATTAGCACAAAAAGTATTAAGGCTTAAATTAAGGAAAAAGTAGTAATGAATACGTGAAACTACGGGTTATCCAATCACTAGCTAGGTTCCTTATATGGTGGGCAACATAGTTTAACGGAAATAGAGAAGAGAGGTATTTGAACCCTCTACATGCTCATTAGCATTGGAGAACTCATCTAATGAGAAAACATAAGGTGAATGTCCCTTATAGGGGAGTCAACACCTCATGTGGAACTATAGGGTGAATCCTCCTCTATGGGAAGCCAACACCTCTCATTGTCAAGTTCACTCGGTGCTAAGATAAAGTCTCTTTTGAAATTTATTTAAGCCTTTATTATTTATCATATCTTAGTTTAGGTCATTTGAGACTACCCCTTGCATATCATCATCATTAGTTCAATATGAATTGCATAAGGACATCTTTTAAATACAACCCTCATATGTGAGATTAGCATATCGTCATCATCATAACATAATAAGACCCATAGGAAATTCATAACCAACCTTATATCATTACATCTTAACCATGATCTCACAATCACATAATCAAGACATTTCAATTTCATCATCATACCAACACCTACCTAATTCAATCACAAAACATGCTTCAATTGAACTTCATCACCAAGTAAAAGCCATCACAATTGAAGTAAATGTTTAAGATCACAAAGTCTTACCAATGCTCCTTCGAAATCCATCATCATTTGTCTTACCCTCAACCAATCCAATTTCATCCATCAATACGTGTAATAACATCATATAATAGTAAACAACACAAGCACTAAGTTAATTGCATCATCACTATCCCAATTAACTTAAATTCATAACGTAGGTTTAGGGGGAATGAACTCTTTCATGAATTATTCAAGAACCAAGATCAATCAAAACAAAAATAAATATTAGGCAATCCATAAATGACTTAGGACAAGTAAAACAGTCCACATATTCACCTACTTCTATTAATGTACAATTAAAATCAAAGAATTTGGGAATTGGGGAAGAGGACTTGATCCATATGAAATTCCCCTTAATTAACATCAATTACTCATCAATCTATACTTAATTAGTCATAGGAAACCATAATTCAACAGAATTAATCATCAGTTTTGACTTCTAGGAGAAAACCCCCCATTTATACAAGACAAAAACCCTAAAAAAGGGGGGGGGGGGGGGGGGGGGGGGGGGGTGGGGAATTTGAATAACTTGAAAACCAACTTTGAAAGGACCCCTTAATGAAAAGCTCTCCATAAAGATTGAGTGAAAAAATTGGAGACTTTGTCTTTATCGTCAAGCTTCTTGTTCCTTCAATGGAGGATGAATAGAGAAAGAAAGTCGATAGAAGTGGGAGTAATTTGAGTTTTTGATTTGGGTTTATGTTTTAGAGTGGGAAATGAATGATTTTGACCTAAATTCAATATATAGTCCACCCAAAAATACCCAAACTACCCCTCATTAAGTTGGACTTCCAAAATTGAATTCCAATTAAACTTGATTGTGAGCCATGTCCACCTTCATGCCCCACTTCACGGTCCGTGAAGCACATGATGGACCGTGGTGGTGGTCGTGGAAAGTTAGGCAGTAGCTTCCTCAAACGAGCCACCTCCACTTCCCTATTAAGGCAAGACTACGAGGCACATTTGGTACCTTCTGTGAAGATGCACCACGGCCCATTAAGTGGCTCGTGGTTCTCTTAGACAATAGCTACCCAATGCCTTGCCAAACTCTCCTCATTTCGCTTAGGCATTTTCACGACCAACATTATCCTTCTTTCAAGTGTACCACGAGTCATAAGGTGGCTCATGGTGCGTTGGAAAATAGCTAGGTCATAAGACCTCTATTCCCTCATGGCCAAGTAACCTTCACGAGCTCCCACCTTAAGTCGTGGTCATGCTCGTGAAGAGTGAGGAAGTTGCCTCCCTTCTTGGGCAACCTTTGCCTTTTGGCTTTGGCTTGACCTTAAAGGATAACACTCCTCACTTGTCCTAGCTTCCTTTCACTCCTTCTTAAGAACCTATGTCAATTCTCATCATCTCACCATGACTAATCCTTTAGACACCTACTTAAAATCACCAAGACACCCCACTAGTCCAAGTTACAAGTTCACCAGACGTCGTGAATGTTCTTTAACGTTTTAAATCCAACACCACCTAAATGTTTTATATAAATATTTTAGGACTTAAAACAATGTTACAACACTTTGACACTCATGTGAGACTCTAGATTAGGTCTTGACGTTCGGGTGTGGTGTTTACATTCTGAAAAAGATTCAACAAACCTATAATTGACTTGACTTCCAATCTTTTTGAGTATACTAAAATACAACTATCTAGGGTGTTTATTAAAAATATAACACAAAATATGATATGATTGACTCTAAAATATCCAACAAAATAATAATAATGAAATTGCATAAAATAAATATTAAATGATCATAATTTAAAAGTACTAAATGATGCTAAAATAAGTTTAATAAGTATAAATTACATGGCTAAATATTTAAGGAAATTAAAATTAAATTATGTATTTTAATTGTCTAAACAAATGTAAAATTAAAGAACAAATATTCAATATTATTATCATTCTTAGTGTTGAATTGTTTTTCTTCTTACATTAGTATTAATTTGATTTTGATTTAAACTTTATTACAATTACCAACATATGTGAACTATAATCTTTATTGGATTATTCAGAATTCTAATTTTTCCAAACATGAAAGAATATAATTCAAAGATAAATATGAAAAAATATAAGAATATTTAAAATTATATCAAAGTAATATTTTTTAATTTTTTAATAAAATTAAAGATATATATAATGATGGGTTGGTATTTAGTAAACCAACCAACCCCAAAATATGTAGTCTTCGATGTCACCACCAAACAAAGTCAAACCAAACACCAGTCAATTTTTTTTCTCGTTTAACACGGTTTGTGGTTTAGTTCTGTTTTCAATTCGATTTTATACACCCCTTCAATTGACGGCTAATAATATGAGTTAAGCACCCTGTCTTAGTTTTCTTTTTCTTTTTGCTTTTGAACCTCCAAACCTCATTGTGGTCTACTTCATACACGTATTTATAAAATGACATTCTCTAAGGTCATGTACACTTGTATTCTTGTTGTATAGCATATTCTTTTTAATATTAAATAAATTTTGATTGTGAAGTTGCGTGTTCATTACAAATGTGAGATCATCTGAATCAAATTTCATCGAAAAAGTTTGTTTCACTATAATAATCACAAGAAACAAGCATATTTGATTGAGTTTTTGGCTAAAATCATCCTCAATCTTGACACGCCCCAAGCCTACACCCTGGCTCTTATGTTCTTAAAACATATTGATTCTGTGAATTTTGAGATTAGTGCTCAAAACTTAGCTTTTTTAAAGCTCTCTTGGAAATTATAGTTTCCCTGCTTGTTTAAATGTGAAAACATTTTTACTTTTCTTTGGGGATACTTACTACCCATATACTTTTGAATAAAGGAACTTCAACTTAAATCTTTACTCTTTGCTCGTCTTATAGCTTGAGCCATAAAACAATGTTTAAAAAATGTTGTTTTTAAGATTCTAAGAATCCTTAAAACGTACTCTAACTTCAACTTTGCTTTCTTAGTTTAGACTTGACTCTTAACTTTTGACTTTGACTAACTTCCTAACTTTCCTTGAATTGGATTATGGATTCAAGGATGTATGATCTCATGTGTATAGATGATTTCATGATGATTAGATGGGGGTATTTTAGAGTGGTTTGACATCAACAGGATTAATAGTACACTCACTTATAACTATACCGTAAGATAGTGAAAGACGTGGTCCTCTAGGTGGGCGTGGCCTCTCTGGAGGCGCGCGAGCCGCCAGAACTTGTCGGAAAGACTCCGGTCTGAGACGCTCTGGCTGGCACGGCACGCCAGGGCCTGTCAGATAGAGCCTGGCTCTGTCAGGCGCGGTGCCCCAGGGGGTGTCAGTCGAGACCTTCGACTTTTCTTCTCCGTTTTTCATCTCCAAACCTCCTAAACTATGGATGCCATCCAAAACACTTAGGGTCACTAAATAACTCATTACCCAATAGATTAAACCCAAAAATAGTTTGGAAACACGAATAAAAAATCTACTAGAGATACACTACAATTCAAACAACAAGAATTTAATGAATTTTCATCAAAAACTTCCATATTCATCATTCAATATACTCTAGCTTGCTTAATTGAATCAAATCGGGGTGTGGGTGAAAGGACTCAACACAGAATCATCTCACATACCTCGATGGGAATCACCCAGACGAAATCCACGCAACGATCTTGGTGTTCTTGGAGAATTCTTGATCTTTCTCTTCTTTTGTCTTTTCTCCCCAACCCTAAGTGTTTATACTTTTTCTAGAACTTATTTGGGACTAGGTTTTAATCCTAATATAACCTAAAAACGAATTAGGAAATACTAGGGTGAAAAGAAAACTTTATCCTTACTAAATCTGATGGAAATTTTCCCTTAACGTCATGCCCAACTTTCGAGGCAACATCCCCTCTCCCTCATAGACATTGGATTTCGCAAACTCGAGCAATGGACGAATCGTCCAAGGGCTTCCAAGCATTATAAAGATATCACTCCAACTTTTCTCCTGACCTGGAAATTTCATGGCGTGTAAAATTGACCCAAAACTCATTTTTAAATGGAATATTTTTCCATATTCGCCTACGTATTCCAAAATTGATTATTCTTTGTTTGTTAGCTTATTCTTAGTTAGTTCTAGTTATAATATGTTACAAATCTATACCAAAACTTAACCTACATCCTTAAAGTATCATTCTTAGCAGAACACATCCTTCAAGTATTTAAGAGTGAACAATTTTCATCCTTCTACTTGAATTTATCAGAAAACTAACAAATCTCACAAAAATTAAGCATTCCTTCGTAATTATTATTCTTAGATACATCAAAAGTACTATCGTGAACTTTTTCGGTAATTGAGTTTAGGATTATGCAAAATCTTTTAATTTGACTTTTCTTTTTCATTTATTTTTCATGTAGTTTGATATTAAAAGTATTATTAGTTGAATATATCTCTTCTCAATTAAATATGCTAGAAGCAGCGTTTTTTGGTGAATTGCGCTTATAATAATGTAGAATGAAACTCAAAGGCGAGATATAACCAATGTATTGATTACTTCAATATCTGATTGGCCCAAAAATTTATTGATCTAAATACAATTGGATTTTGAAAAAGGTAAATATAATTAGGCTTCAACGTCTTTCTGTTACTAAATGAGAAAAAACAAATTATGTATCTTCACCCTTTCTAAACATTTTTTTTGTTTAAGTAAGTAATGGTGTCTAAGATTTTAAATATATTTTAACAAACTTCTTATAGCAGGTAATGAAATTATGCAGGAAATTTTTTGTTGATAGTCACTAAACTACTCGTGTTTTAATAGGATCATTTCATTTTTTGACGATATCTAACAAAATGATAAAAATTGTTAACTTTTAAATATTCGAAGATAATATTTGCTAAGAATGATACTTTAAGGATGTAGTTTAATTTGGAATATAGTTTAAGGTTGTTTTTGACCAAAAACTCGTATTTGATTTCAAAGTAACAAAAATAGTGCAAGAAAGAAGAAAAGCATGTTTCCGTATCGTCACTTAATATTCGAAAAACTTGCGTATTGATATTTTATTTTTCTTGATATCTTTGATTGTTGTTAAATCATAAAGGTCATTTAGTCTTATCTTCTTGTTGACAAGTTTTGCTTTTTCTCCCTGATTATTGCGGTAAGAGATATTTTTTGAGGAACTTTGCATATATCCACTAAAAAATAATCTAATTACTCTCCATAACTATAGTTTGATAATTACAATTCATAGCTACATGTTATAGGGAGAAGAGAGATGAGCGAGATCGGGAGAGAGAGGAGAGAGGCGAGCGAGAGAGGACAGAGAGTGGGATAGAGGTGAATTATATTTGTTATCGGTTAGATAATTTTATATTATACATATGTATTTGTATATATGGAAATAGAGATTGAGAGAGAGAGGAGAGAGGCGAGCAAGATTGAAAGAGGAAGGAGAGCAGCGAGCAAGATTAGGAGAGGAAGGAGAGAGGCAATCAAGAGAGGTGAATTTTATATATATATCGATTAGATAATTGTATATTAAAACATATGTATTTGTATATATGGAAAGCGAGATTGAGAGAGGGAGGAGAGAGGCGAACGAGATTGGGAGAAGGAGGAGAAGCGCAAGTGAGAGAGGAAACCAATCGGCTAGTGGTTTGGTTTGACTTGATTTGGTAATGAAAAAAAAAACCTGACTATATATTTGGGTTGGGTTGGTTTCAACTAAAAAAACCAACCCGAGACCAAATGTAACACCACGTAGAACCTAGTTAAACCTAGACATTGCTTGGTGGAATCTAGTAGTTGAAACTAGAGCCTAAAGAGGTTCTTTTTACTCAAGTTATGATTTAAATGATGTAAAATGGATTTTTTCAAGTAAATTTTTTAGGTGTTGAGAGGTCAAATGTTAAGAAATGACTATAACGTCCGGAAATTAGTAAGTTGAACTAGTGAGATGAACTAGTGTGTTATAGGTCTTGTAGTGGACTTTTGGAGTGTAGTATGAGGGTTAAAATCAATATAAATGGTTCCTATACTTAGATGAACATAATTAGGGGTTAAACGTCAGGATACAACCCCTCAAGGACCACCCAAGGAGTCCTTGAAGGGGACCCCAAAAACAGTCCGCAAAACTGTCAATTTTGGTGACCTACGGTAGCTATCTACGTTCAGTAGATCAAACCACGCCCCGTAGGTATTGGGAATGGTTACATACTTATTTATTTTTAGAAGTATGAAAAATTTAGAGTTTCATACCCAAAAAATGGACAGTAGATCAATCTATTGTCCGTAGATGGCAAAACCGTAGGTGCTGCCAGTTTTCAGCATTTTTCGTTTTAAGTTAGAAGTTAGGGGTTGGGTTAGTTATTAATTAGGGGTTAATGTAGGTCGGTTGATAGGTTATTTAACCACCTATATAATATTAAATAAACCCTAAACTAATCACTCTATTTAACTCACCTAAAGACTCCAAAACTCTCTCCAAACAAATAATCTCTCTAGAATAGAAGAGAAGAGAAAAAGAGAAGGGAGGCAGCAACCTAGGTCAAATTCCCAATGGATTTAAGATTGGTTTAGGGAATTGATAAAATATATGTGAATATTAATCATCCATGGGTTCTTCCACCAATGGATCCCTATAGTTTTCCCCCAATTGTGAACTCAAAACCAAAATTCTAGCTAGGGTTGTGATTACATTCTAGGCAGGTCTTGGTTGTGACTCCAATCTAGTGCATAAAATTTAATTATGTTAATATTATGTTTGTTTGATTATTATATGATGTTTTGATGTGAATTCAGTGAAGAACCCTAATCTAAGTTGATGAAGGTGATCTTTGTGGGTTTATGCCAATAGAGACAATGTTGAAGATTCTATATTGATCTTCCTAATTCAATTTTCTTTGATACTAATTGATCATAGTTAGGATCATCTAAATATGAATTGAAATAGAGTAAATTGAATAGGAAGAGTAAATTGAATAGGAAGTATCTTAAATTGTAAAGTTAGAATTGAACCTTATGATCAAGTATGACTAGAATCATCTTCTAGTGATCAAGGTGATTGAATAGCTTGTAATTTAGACATGAATCGTTATAGAATGAAGCTAGTCTTGAAATTAGGGCTTGTTTCCGTTATTGTTAGGGTTTTGGGGTAAAGTCAATCTGAGGTTATCTTGATTGAGTATTATCTTTCCTTTATACACTTAGACATGAACAAGCTAGTAGAAACAAGTACTCTCACATAGAAGGATTCTAGGTTGACTTAATAACCTAAAATGAATCATGTTAGACTAGAATAGCTTGAAGTTGTGACATATGATCCCTTCTTGTTTAGTTTGACTAAGTAAGACAAGACCAAGATAGGATAGCTTGGGATTGAGGATTTACGCTCTCCTAAAGATATCTTGGCTTAGCATTGTTAGGGTGCATGTCAAGGGTAAAATGAGTTAGTCATGGTAGCCTAGGATTGAGGATTTATACTCTCATATGGGTAACTTGAACTAGCATTGTTAGGATGTATATCATGGTAGCTTGACTTAGTTTGGCCAAGACCAATTCATGGTAGCTTTGGGATAAAGGAATTATACTCTCCTAGGGGTAGCTTAGGATTGAGTATCCATACTCTCCTAAGGTTAGATTCTCTTACATTGTAAGTGCACTTAAATGATAGCTTGAGTTAGTTTAGTCATGGTAGATTGGGATGGGATACTCATACTCTCCTAATGATAGCTTAGGGTTGAGGATCATACTCCCCTATGGATAACTTGCATTTGTAATTTAGTACACTTTTTAGGGTAGCATGACTTAGTTGGTTTAGGACTATTTCATGGTATTTAGTATGGGACACTTTTACCTTTCTTAGAATAGCTTGGACTTACATTTAGAGTGACTCTTAAGGTAGTTAGCCTAGCTTAACCTTGTTATGCTAGAAAGATGATAGTAGAGTCTAGCCTATCAGAGTGATATTCCATGGTAGCCTTGAGAAGGGTAAATAGAATAGAGTGGTTAGTCTCTAAATAGTTAATCTTCATGGTAGTATATAAGAACACTTAGTGTGTGTAGTAGTATGGGATGCTATCCATATATTGTACAAGTCTTACTTGAGGCTAGTTGTAAAGGGTTCCCTTATGTAGTATGACTTATCTTGGATTGTTGCCATAAGTTGTCTTCCAAGACAGATTGACTAAGGTGGTAGTTCCCTTGTCTATATGAAGTAAGCTTTTAAGTAAGACCATAGGAGGGTGAGCATGACTATGATGACTTCAAGACTATGTTTAATGTGAAGGGTAGTATATGATGCTTTTTATACATTGCACAAGTGTTTCTGGGTTACTTAGAAGAATGGTGCCCTTATGGTAGATAGATTTATGACCTAACCATACTCTCAGACTATAAAGGTAAAGTTGATCAAGTGTATATTTATGCTTGTGTAGTTATGATGTATGTCATATACTCATTAACAGTGTCTTATGTTGACTTATGTTTATATGAAGTTTATGTTGGAGAGCATGCTATGATTATGATGATTATGTTATTACTTTATTATTGTCTTTTATTCTTATGTCTTATGTGAACTAACCATTTGAGATGTTCTTATTATGTTATGCTAGCTTTAATACTTACTACCTTTTCTACTAACACATATTGCCTACATTCTAACCATATGTAGGCTTGGAGCTTTGAGTTGTAATTGGAGGCTAGAGTTTGGAGGACTTATAAGAGTTGAATATTTTGGTGAGTCCTCATTGCTTCGAGGAAAGCATCAACTTTACTTTACGTCATTTAATTTTATGTTTAAGAATTTGTATGGGTTGAATCCCAAAGACTATTATTCTTGAGGATTAAATAGATGGTTTTGAGACAAAAGAGTTAGAAAAGACTTTTGTTTGCGATTTATGAAAATGACTTCGATTGTATATCTTAAAGTTTTAAATTCCTTCGTATTTTCTAATGTCTTATGTTATGATTATGCTAAGGGATTGTATGAGATCCCTTTGGGTCAAGTACTCCATTTCACGTCTAGGGGGTGCTCTAGGGGTGTGACACCAAACAAACCTGATGTTATATATATTATTTTTAAAATTTCATTTTATACTTCACTTTGTTATAATTTTTAAATATGGCTTATACGTTTTCATAGTTTTTATCTTTTAATATTTTTATTTCATGTTCAAAAGTTAGAATTCTTAATGATCCAATAATGATTATAGTTTATAGATGTTGATAATTATAAAAAAACTTAGATCAAAATTAAAATTAAATTAATATGAATGCAAAAAGGAAATAAATTCAACACTAAGAATGACAATAATATTGAATATTTTTTATTTAGCTTTACATAGGTCTAGAAAGTTAAAATACATAATCTAATTTTACTTCCTAGGATGTAATTTAATGTAAACAAAAAACTTCTTAAACTTATTTTAGTTCATTTAGTATTTTAAATTATGATAAAGTTTCTCAATGACTTATTTATTTGCTATATTATTTTACGCCAATTTATTATTATTTTTGTTTCCCCAACTTTAGGTCATTACTTATATCTATTTTATGTGTATTTTTGAAGACAAACTGTAGATAACAATGAGTACCACACGTCAGGGAGACGGACGTGGACTCACAGCCCCGCCGGTTCGGAAGACCGCTATGGATGGACGTGCCCCCTCAGCACAAGGCGTGACACGGCGTACTTGACCGCTAGGAGGTCTTATACAATCCTATTAGCCTCCACTCGTCACATAGGTATGAAAAGTAGTGGGAAATTAAAACTTTTCAAAAAATAAAGTCAATAAGGAAAATCTTTTATAAAACATAAGAAGAACTAAGTCTCATCATAAGTCATCTTAGACACATCTTATTCTCATAGGGTTACGACCCTTACAGAGAAAAGAAACTCATGTCTAATACAAAGTATGAGGACGTACCAAAAGTCTTGAGAAAACAATCTAATTCTCAAGATTCAACTCTAAGATCCTCACTTCCTTCCGCCTATACTTGTAGAATGGAGAAGAATATGGAGTTAGTACAATTAAGCACTACGTATGGGATCATGCAAAAATTTGATTTAAAAAGTATATTTTAGTTGAAATATGTTTTTCATGCTATTTGGTAAAACTTCATGAACCAAGTGTAAATGACATTATACAAGTCAATCTTCATCATACAAAGTAATACTCCCATAATTCTCAACATATAACCATATTCATTAAGTTACGTATTAACCATTTAGACCCTCTATCAAAAGTAATCCTAAAACCCGCCTAGGTAAGTTATGAAGAGACCGCCCATACAACCTCTTCAATACACACCTAAGTGTTCCTTAAGACTACTAAAGATAAGGATACTTCCATCACAACTCAA
This sequence comes from Solanum habrochaites, assembly GCA_027704765.1. NCBI lineage: Eukaryota > Viridiplantae > Streptophyta > Magnoliopsida > Solanales > Solanaceae > Solanum > Solanum habrochaites. The sequence goes on along the minus strand of JAKWJA010002499.1, from coordinate 18,470,938 downwards.
CAAGTCAACATTTATTACTAGAGATACTAGATGAAACATTCATTCATTTAATAAATTCACATAAAGACCATCCCCTAGGATAACTCCTAGTTACACTAGTTCAATGTGAAAATAGCATCCCATTCTACTACTCCCACTTAGTGATTCTTTGGAACCACCCTAGACTAGGAAAATCACATTTCACAAATCACATAACCTTCAAAAATATTAGACATAAGACCGACATACTTCATTGACATTAGACATAAGACAAACATGTTTCATTAACATTAGACATAAAATTAATTTACTATATTAACATCACATAGAAACCCATTCATTCATTAACATTACATGGACACACCAAGACTCCCTCCAAATGCCTACTCGTGTATTGCATAGATGGCGTCCCATTCCACCACCTACCCTAAGTAGTACACCCTTAGGAAGACCTAGTTCATTAAATTTATTTGTGGGGACTAACTTTAACCGACATAGACAATGGGATCTTAACATGGAATCTTGGTATTAACCCCTTGCAGATGAGGGGTCCCCACTTGCCTAAGGTAAGGTCATTCTTTTTTCCTTTACATGGAACACCACCAGCTAATCCTATGCAGGCACATCGTTAAGGGATAAGGAGATTTCTTCTAAGTACTACATCTAAACTCACGAAGAGTACTCATCTCAAGAGGTTGCTTTTGGATACTATATCTCTACTTACGAAGAGTATCCACCCATTTTCAAATCCTCTCGGTGCTATGCATTAATCCACACGAAGTTTTGGACTTTCACTACATTCATTAGCTATGGGTAAGTGATCGATACTATATACTACATTCTCAACTCATGAAGGGTACTCATCCCAACCTATCATTCATTCATTGGAAATCTCTTAGGAATATTGGGGTTGTTACTAGACACTACAGCTCTACTCATGAAGAGTGTCCACCCCGAAATCCCCCATTCATTCATTAGAGTTCTATTGAGAAAACCTTTCAATAGACCCACATTTATTACATATTCATTGGCTTCATTAATTAATTCATTAATTATTCATTATGTGTGTAGATGTGAGAAAACCTTTCACATAACCACCATCATTCAAGACATTGTCTTCTAAAAAATGATCATACTTTATTCATCATAATGCACACTCAAATATACTTCACATTCACATTACCCTTGACTAACCATGCTATCTTCAAGCATCACATGCATAACTTCATATCACATCTCTATACATAAATATCATGACATTACTTTAATTTACATTCAATGTCTTTAAGGCCACAACCACAACACACATACATATTCATATATATAAGCTAAATACCGCCTCTATAAGTGGACCATATCACACAAGAGCAATTCAATAAGAACTAGAACAATTTAGGTCAACTTACGCTTCACCCAACCATGTCACCCTTTGTCAGTTTTTCAACAATTCATCAAAATAAGGCATGGATACCAGTAGATAACCATAATGCCACCTAGTGTAAGCACAATTCAAACAATATCCAATCATATTCGTCCAACGCACTTTATAAGACAATTATGAGATTTGGACAAAAAATAGGTTCTTCAAGAAATTCCCTTAAAGTAATCTTAAAACCCTTGACTCAACATTTAATATAGCAATATCATGACTCAGAAAACATTTTGACAATGAACCCATGCATAGAATTGAAAATTGGGAAACTAATCATCAATTCACTTTTGAAAACCTTTAAATTTGACTTCTTGAATGAGAGGTTATTCAAGAATGAAGGACTACCATACCTTATTTGTAGAAATTCCACAAACTAAGGGTTGAAAACTTGAAGAATTTACCTTCTTTCTTGGAGCTTGAAAGTTCTTCAATGGAGGATTTGTGTAGATTTAGAATTTCTGAGAGAAGTGAGAGCAATTGAATTTTTTATTTGGGGTTCTGATTTGGTGTGGGAATGGGTGTAAAGTGACTAAAATTCAGTATATAATACATCCCTAAAATACCCAAAACACCCCTACATTAATTGGACCTTTTAAATAAGTTAAACTTAACTTTTATTTTCGAAATTACCGTAGGGGAACAAGATCGCGTCACGGAGGTGTTCCCTCAAGTTTCTAGAAATAAATTTTTGGACAGAATTGTCTGAGATAAGGTCGGCAATGCGGACCAAATTTTTGGTCCTTGGTGGAGAAAATGTGCGACGCGGACCCACTCCCTAAAGGTATTGTCCACAAGATGACTTGGCAGCTTCTCTCTCAAAGTTTGGGTCCTCCTCAAGGACCCTTAGGTTGGTCGTCGGGGAGCAGTACCCAGAAGTTTGACCCTAAACATGTCCCTCTTTGTGTTAAGGTCATCCCCACTGACTTTAGACTCTAACCAACACAAAATAACATGCACAACATACTAGCACACACAAGACTATTTTTTGGACGTCTTAGTCGGCCCTTGACATTTGACTTCCAAACTCTTTAAAACTGACTTCTAAAGTTATTCTTCATTATTTAACAAGTTATTAGATCATAAAACCCATGTGAGACTCTAATTCATCTTATTTCTTTTTAAGGGTTGTTACATATTTGAAGTACAAGTAAATTATATGTTTGTATGAATATGTTACCGAAAAAACCCGAAAAACCCAAAAATCTGGAAAAACACCAAAGTTAAAAAATTCGAGTTTTATGGTTTTTTTGGTTTATAAATTTAAAAATCCGACACAAATTGTTTGTTTTCATATTGAAAATTTCGAACCAACCTGGTCATGTACACCTCTAGTTTGTATAATTCAAGTTTTTTTTGTATAATTTTGTAATATAAAGTCTGGAATTATACAAATATGATAAACTTGAAACAACAAATTGATACTAACATAAATATGTGAACTTTAAACAGTTATACAAAATATTTTATACAAATTACATTGTATAAATTAATTATAAAAATCTGAAACTACATGTTTATACAAACATTGAAAGGTGACACAAAAAAATGGAATGTATATGGTGACAAAACTGAAAAACCAAACAAAATCACCGTCATATACAAATATAAACAATCTTATACAAATATAAATTAAAAGAACAATTTTTCTAGTTGCGAATTATACAAATGTGGTTAATTATACAACTCAAAATCAGCCCTTGTAATTAATAGTTAATGTTAGTCTCGAGAGATAATTATAACAAACTATAACTATTATGAGTAATTAAATAGTATAAATTTTCTTAACCGCGTAATTTTTCCTATTTTTTTAATCCAAAAAACATCAGAAATACTTTCGCGGAAATTGATTATGTAGACAAGGAACGAACTAAATGATATAATTAGGAGGTTTAACTACGGTTTAAGGGGCTGATTCATTTAAGTTAAAAGTTGGCCATCAAATTTTGATAAGAAAAAATATCACAAAACTAAATATGCTTTAGACCAGCAAGAGGGATCAATATTGGAGATGAGCCTCGTCTAGCATTATCAATGTTATGGAAAACTATATTATTAGGCAGACATCACTACCATATATATTAATCATATTTATACTTCTAAGCCGTTACATATATTATTTATTACTAATTAAGTGCTTGTTTTATCATATATTAAGAAAAATACATTAAGATACATATATTCCTAGTAAAATAACTTAAATTAATTAGCTACATAAATTAAATAATCCCCAATTCATGCTTAAATCTCTCTCTCACACACAAACATTAATCTTCCACCAGTTTTTTCAACCAGTAAAATATGTCAGTAAATTCAAATATATAGCACATACAGACAACCTGATCATCCCCAACTGTAAATTTCATTAAGCAAATAGCAATTCGGAGAATTTTACGACATGTTCGACTTCATTATTAAACTTTAAAGGTAATATTGTATATAATAGAAAAATTATTAATTCAAATTAAATGTTATAATCCAGTTTGATTTAATTGTGCCCCGTAGCGAACTGTTGTTATTCGTCTCTCTCCCTTAAATTCTTGCTCGCCACTTCCGTCTCTCGCTTGCTAGTCTCTCCCTTGCCTCTATCGGTATATACAAATAAAAATGTATAAATTGTGTTTCTGTTTGTCTAAAGCAAGAGAAAATTATACATACATATGCAAATACATATATATGTGTTATATACATGTATAAGTATACAAATACAAATATTTTCCCGCCCAATTCACGTTTGTCTTTCTCTCTTTCTTGCTTTATACAAACACAATGTATAATTTATGTTTGCGTAAAGAGAGAGAGAGAGCACTATTAGATATACAAACCTTTTATTTCGATTCAATTTTATACAAATTCAAATTTTATACGAATATACAAACACATAAAATTGAATTGAGAGGCCTGCAGCGATTCATACAAACAGGAGACTTGCAACAATATTTATAAATAACATGCCAATGAAATTACACAAATCTGAAGAGGAGTCAACAAATTATACAATTGCTTCTTTTGTGTATATGTATAGCGAAATAACCTAGATTCTTTTGTATATATGTACAGAGAAATATGCATATCATGTTTTCTATGGAGCACAATTATTCAAACTACATTTATAGCATACAAATATGATTTTTGTGTTTATATGTGAAGGTTGCTCAACTTTAAACGTGATTTGAGGAACTTCTTCTTTAAATCTTTATTAGTCTGAGGTGATGAAAAAATACAATGTCTGGTAGCATCAGATCCAGACGCAGGAAGCAGCAACAACAAATCAAAAGGTGAAGAAATATTGTTGTGGTTAGATGTTGGGTTAGTCAGGAACATAATATAAAATATCACTAAGCGAATATTTACGCATGTATATGATACATTATTGATGTATTTGATATCTGACACATTATTCAGTTAAAATTATATATATCTAACAAAATATGCACATGTATTCGAGATTTATGCATGTATCTAGTACTTATTTATATATCTAAACACCTTTATATATATATAAAATAATATATATATATTATATATATATACTCTCTCTCTCTCTCTCTCTCTCTCTCGCTCTTCTCTCTCTCTCTCTCTCTCTCTCTCTCTCTTTCCCCTCCCCTCGCTCTCTCTCTCTCTCTCTCTCTCTCTCCGTCCCTGCCCCCCCTCCTCCTCCCCCCCCTGTCTCTCCGCCGAGTTTTTTTGACATGGAGTTAAATTCTAACATTTTTTCTGATCGTCTCCACAAAAGTGCACTGATCTTACTTGTTTTTATTTTTTAAGGACTTGTGATATGTCATATCCTCTAAAATTGTTAAAAGCGTGATTTTCTCCTTAATTGACGACTTGTTAGTTAATATCCCTAATTAGAGACACAAACACACTCCTTATTTAAGGCTTTTTAGAGTTATATTCCTTAATTCTGATACCTGATTGATAGTATATGTCTAGATTTCCCTCCTCCAATATATATATCAGGAAGATGCATATACACGTATTGGGTCCAAATTATGATAAAAATGTAATATTGAAAAATAGCATAATTTAAGTAATTAGTTCTTAAAATATTAGAATTTGTATAAGTTACCCATATTTTATTTATTTTGGGTCCCACTTTCACAAAATTATACTCTTTTCAAAAATAATTTTGAGAAATTGCAAAGTAATTTTAATTTCTTAAACTTCATGTCACACAACCTCTGGATAAGATTTTCGTTCTCTTCCCCTCCTCCTTTTCTTTTTACTTCCTCCACTTTTTGTCCATCGATTTCTTTTCTAACTCCCCCCTACCCCATCGATCATATTATTCCACCCATTTAAAATAATATTGTTTTTGAGTGGTATAAATGAAATTTGATGAAACACCTGCACTTTATATATAATTTTTATGGAATTAAAAGTTAGCGATAAACTTGAACTAGAAAATATAACTATTACACTTGTTAGAAATTAAAAGAAAAAAAATAATTAACGATCAAAGATACTCCCATGTCTTACAGTAGATTTTTTTCTTTTCCGATAATATTCTTTTAAAAAACAATAACAAACAAGCAATTTCACCACAGCAAAAAATAACGCACACACTGCACACACTACGTAGCGCGCGACTCACACCGGCACACACTATCTTCATCAATTTCCACCAACCCCACCATAGTAGAATTTAATGAGTTGAAGACAGAAATTTGTTGAGGTCTCATGGTGGCGACTCATTGAATATTGTAAGGTCGCTAAAAATGAACTAGTGATACTAGAGCCTCGTATGTTAGAATATAGATGGTAGTATAGTATAAATGCTTAAAAGTGAGTTTAAAAGTTATTTTGGTTGTGTTTAAGGTTAAACGTCAAGGAACAAACAAAACGTTTGAAACTAGTTGTTTGGTGCTAGTGTGTTCTAGTGTAGTATGGTTGAAGTTAGTGTTTTGTTCGACGTCTAAGTCATGTGGAGATGACTCATATTCGTGGAACATTGAGTTTTTGTTTTTGCGTCTAGGTACGACTCCCAAGGGGCCCTTGAGGAGGACCCCATCCTTTGGCCAAGAAGCTGCCTGGCAGCAGATTCTGATCAACGACTCGTGAGTCTTGGGAGTGAACAAAGGCTGAAGGTCTTGAGACTCAGACCAAAACCACAACCACAGAACCCAATGATGGGGTGTGGACCAGACCACGGTCCGTGGTCTGGTGGGCGTGAAAGTGATCAGCAACTTGCAATTTTGCAAGTGGTTCGGCCAATTTGGGGGTGAATTGGTAAATTCACCCCAAGTCCTTTTAATTTCATGGACGGTTATTTTAGGTTTTTTTAGATACTTTAAGTATGTTAAATAAATTAAAGCCTCACTTAGACTAAAACACCTATATCTACACCCTTCCCTCACAAAATGTTCTCTCTAGAACTCTATTGAAGGTCAAGGTCCAGTTCTTGCTAGGGTGATGAATTATCAACTGTTTCTTCTTTAATATTCGTGTTTATTCATATAATAAGGTATGAGAGTTATTTATCTAGGGTTATCCATCACCTAAGAGCCAATTTCAAATGGTTTTTTTCAAAGATTTCAAAGTTTATGTACAAGTCCAATTTCACTCCATCCTTTCACTCACTCAAAATTCATGGGTTCGCATTAACCGATTTCAAGATTAAGTGATATTATTAATGTTTAAAAATTGATGTTTTAAATTAAAAAGACACAAAAAAATCCAATAACCCATGTTTTTCCTTAAATTAATTCCTAATTTTGGCCTATGAAGTGGGGTATAAATAATCTTATGATTGAATGATGATTGGAATTATGTTACATTGAATGTAATTGTTGATTTCTGTTGTTATCTATACCTTTATTGATGATGAATTAATTGGAGAATTGAGTAATGGAGATAATGGCTTTGGGTGAAGGTAAGGTTTGACCCTAAATTTCTCATGATCATACTTGTATTTCTCCTATGTAGTAGGTCCCACTCTATTGTGGCGGTGTTTACTTATTGTAGATTATACTATGTGATGTGTATTGTGATATGTCCTTGTAGCATATTGTGAGAGAATTTAAATTGTTATATAAACATATTATGATGTCTTAATTATACTTTACTGCCCGGCTTGCTCTGCCTGACTACTTCCTGCGCCGTCACTAGTGTGTGGCTTTCTCTGCCTCTACATCCCTGTGCTCGGCTTCGCCCCGCCTGACTGTGCCTGTTTGTGATTAGTGAAAAAGTAATATGTCCCCCATATGTAACAGACACATGACGAAATGTGAAATATGAAGTAATATGGATGTTGATCTATAGAAAGAGGGCTTTCTCAATAGTACTCAATTAATGAATGGGGGATTTTGAAGTGAGGATACTTCCCCGTCGAAGATGGAGTGTCTATTTACAAATTTAAATCACACAATCTCAATATTCCCTAAGTAAAATCTTTCCAATGAGTGATGATAGGTTAGGAATTGATACCCTCACGTTATGAAGGTGGGGTTATTAGTAGCCAATCATCGTAACCTATAATGAATTAATGTAATGAAAGTGGAATACTCCATGGGAGATTAATAATGCCAGCACTAGATGAAAAGAAAAAAAAAAAAAAAAAAAAAAAAAAAAAAAAAAAAAAAAAAAAAAAAAAAAAAAAAGAAAAAAAAAAAACAAAAAAAACAAGACACCACAAAAAAAACAAAAAAAAACAAAAAAAAAGAAAAACAAACACAAAAAAACCACAACAAACAAAAGAAAACAAAAAACAAAAAACAAACAAAAAACACCGCAACCGCCCCACACAAGAGCACCACAAACCCCCACACACACACAAAAACCCAAACCCCCCACCACCCATCACCCCAACCCCCGCACACACACACCCACCCCCCCCCCCAACTGCCACAACAACCCCAACACCCGCCCCCCCCGCCCCACCCCGCCCCACCCCGACCCCCCCACCCCACGCCAGCCCCACCCCAGAGCAACCCCCACCGGCCACAATCCCCCCCCCCACCCCACTCCACACCGACCCGCCCCCCACCCTCCCTCCCCCTCTCGGCCCCCCCCCCCCCCTCCCTCCCCCCCCCCCCCTCCCCCCCCCCCCCCCCCCCCCCCCCCTCCCCCCCCCCCCCCCCCCCCCCCCCCCCCCCCCCCCCCCCCCCCCCCCCCCGCCCCCCCCCCCCCCTCCTCCCCACACACCCCCCCCACCCCCCCACCCCCGCCCCCCCCCCCCCCCCCCCCCCCCCCCCCCCCCCCCCCCCCCCCCCCCCCCCCCCCCCCACCCCGCCCCCCCCCCCCCCCCCCCACCCCCCCCCCCCACCACCCCCCCCCCCCCCCCCCCTGCCCCCCCCCCCCACCCCCCCCCCCCCCCCACCCCCCCCCCCCCCCCCCCCCCCCCCCCCCTCCCCTCCCCCCCCCCCCCCCCCCCCCCGCCCCCCCCCCCCCCTGGCGCACCCGCCCCCCCCCCCCCCCCCCTCCCCCCCGCCCCCCCGGCCCGCCCCCGCCACCCCGCACCCCCGCGCCGCCCACCCCACCCCCCCCCGCCGTCACCCCCCCCCCCCACCCTCCCCCCCCCCCCCCCCCCCCCCCCCCCCCCCCCCCCTCCCCCCCCCCCGCCCCCCCCCCCCCCCCCCCCCCCCCCCGCCCCCCCCCCTCCCCCTTCCCCCGCCCCCCCCCCGCCCCCCCCCCCCCCCCCCCCCCCCCCCCCCCCCCCCCCTCCCCTCCCCCCTCCCCGGCGACGCCCGACCCCCCCCCCCCCCCCCCCCCTCACCCTCCCGCCCCACCTCCCCCCCGCTCGCGAAGTGAAGCAGTTAACGAACCCCCCACCATACATCCCCATTCACGCATGCAGAAGCCATCGCACTACCCACCGAACCCACAGTAACCTTAGCACATTCCCGCAACCCAGCGAGGAATCAATCCACACGAAGACAGCAGCACAAAAAACCCCCCCCCCAACACAAGCACCTACTCACCAACTCCACTACCAACGTGCAGGACCAACGACAGCCCCAAGGAAATCTTTCAGTCTCTCTTCTTTCTCAATCCCGTGAGTAGAGGCGAGGTACTTAGAAGCAATCTCTTGAGATGGATACCCTCGCATTAGTTGAGGCAGGGTATCTTGTATTAATCTCCCTATCCCTTTAATTATGTGCCCACATAGGACTAGCTAGTAGTTTTCCATGTAACGGCTAAACGAATGACCATACCTTAGGCAAGTGGGGATCTCTCATCTGGTAGGGGGTTAATACCAGGATTCCATGTTAAACTCTCATGGCTTATGTTGGTTAGGCTTACCTCCACAAAAGAATGCAAAGAACTAGGTCTTCTTAAGGGTATTCTACTTAGTATGGGTGGTGGAATGGGACATCACCTATGCATTGCACTAGTTGGTATTTAAGAGAAGCCTTGGTGTTTTCCCTTATGATGCTAATGAAATGAATGGGCTCTTACGATGACTTGATGAGAATGTGACCTAATGTCTTAATGAATGAACGTTTTCCTAATGTAATGAAAGCTAACGAAGGAAATGTTTTGTACTTAATGTAAAGATGTATCTTATACTTTGATTGTATTTTGAGCTACTTCCTTGTCATGTCTTAATATAGATGAATATGACTTGTCAAGGGTGACTACTATGGAGTGCTTAGTGTGAGTAGTAGTATGGGATGCTACTTGCACATTGCACAAGTATGACTTAGAGTTACCTTAGATGTTGGTATAAATGTGAAAATGGGCTTATGTGACGTTCATGTCTCTTAATATGTCGGTGTGTAAAGATGAAGGGTTAAATGGTAAATGCAGTTGGGTGATCCTAAGGTGGTGCCTTAGTGGGATTATGGTATGGGACACTATCCACACATTGCACAAGGCATAGCTTAAGGGTTTACTTGAAGTGATGGTTCAAGGTAAAGGTAAAGGAAAAGCTTTCATGTGATATATGTTCTAAAGTGATTAATGTTATGTATGGATATCATGGCTTTTATACTTGTATTTTTATGAAGTTTTGTCAAATGTCATGAAAGCATGTTTCTCAAATAAATGTACTTTTTGCATGTTTTTGCATGGCTTCCATACTTAGTGATTAATTGTACTGAACTCATTGCTTCCCCTTTTACTAAAGTGTAGGGATTGGAGATTTGGTATTTTATGGATGATGGATAAGTTTATAAGGTGATTGAAGATGAATACTTGGTGAGTCCTCATAGATTCGAGCACAATAACATTATGTTTCCTTTATGTCTGCTAGTATTGTATGGGATTATTCCTAAATGTTGTATTGTACAAGTATTAGATGGTTTTGAGACATAGAGTGTGTAAAGTTTGAAGTCATCCACTTGCTATTTAATGAAAGTATTTTCGTGTGTGAAGAAATTTTTAATTCTTCTCAATTTTTAAGTATCATATGCAGTGAATGATCCTTGAGGCTTGTATAAGACCTCTTTGAGGTCGAATACACTGGTTAAAACTGAAAAGTGCTCTCAGATTGTGACATATACATTCCGTTTGTAAGAAAAATTATATTTCTTCTGTTGAACTTAATTTTTATTTTATTATTTATTTTTAGACTTGTGTCATTCAAGTGAACCATGGTTATTACGGGAAACTAAGAAAATACCCCGTAAAAGTAAAATAATTATGAAAATATACCCCTGTATATTCATACCTCACTAAATAATTAAACTATGTCCAACTAATTTTGTTTAACTAATACTAAATCAGTATCATATATTGTATTGGTATCATTAAGAATTATAATTTTATTTAATTGATCCTACTGAATGAAAGGTATGAACTGTAATTTGTTTTTAGAGAATGATATTTTTTGAATTGCTTTGGATTGAGATATGAACATGTAATTATTTCGAATTTTTTGGATCATGTATGTAATTAATGCTTGTTATTAGTATTATGTGCTCGTATGACTTTCTTATCTTCGTGTTCTCCTTCTTGTTTATTCGTTTCTTGGAGGCTATACAAGATGTGATTTTTTTTTTTAAAAAAAAAGGTTGTTAAGATAGATAAAGTGGATAAGCCATGCAATAAAAATAGAATTTGGCAAAAAAATATTATATAGAGACAATTTGTTAATACGAACATCAAAATCCTTCGAAAAAAATTGCTACATGAATAATATGTTAGGAAAAGTTGTAATTATTGTAATGATCGGATTCTGTCGTTATAAAAATGTCAAGAGGGAAAAATGAGGCAGGAAAAACTTTTTCGTAGTATTTTGGAGAAAATTAGAGTCATCAAGGTGTAGGAAAATTTGGTAGCAATCATGTATAGTAAATATGAATTCGATTAAATGATTAGTTAGATAACTCGTTAAGGAATTCATATGACTTTACAAAATTGAATTTGATAAATAGCTCTTTGAGAATTGATCTTATCGTTAAGGGCATTTTCTGAGTGTAGTGGGTTAAGAGTGTTGTAAAAGGGGGGAATTGAAATTCTCCTAAAAAAGTTTTGTACTGATTTGTGCCGCTGTAGCGAGAATTGTGTCGCTGCAGCAACGCTGCTACAACGGGATGGGCACCGTTATAGCTGATGGGACAGAACTTAAATCATAGATTTTTGGGGATAGCTAACTGTCTCAAAAGTGTCGCTGCAGCGACACCGCTACAATGGGATAAGTACCGATGTAGAGGGATGAGCTGAATCAAGTCGTTAATTTAAATCTCTAAATGACCTTATTTGGTAATTTTTTACTTTTAGAGCTAAGGAACGACCCCTGGGCTATTTAAAATCGGTGTCCACCATTCTTGAGGCTAAAGCTAAGCTTTTTACTTCCCGAATTCACTTTAATCTGCAGAACATAATACAATGGGTCAATGTTGATGGCAAAGGTTTCTTGATAGATTTTATGGTGTAATTTAACTCTAGATTGATTAGTTGGGATCATGGGTTGATCTAGGGTTCATAGAATTGTTAGTAATCGGGGTAATTAGAGATTTTCCATTGATTCTCGTGTATTAACGATTGTTTGTAGACCACAAAAAAGTGTAACGAATCCAAAAAGGGAAGAAACAAGTCTTCTTAGGGTTCAAGCTTATTTTTGAGTTATGTGATGGTTGTGATTTCATGATTGTGTGATGTATGCATGTTCTTGCTTCATTGTAATACTTGTATCATGTATGTATATGAATGTTCAATATTGATCACACTTGTTGTAACTTAGATAGATGAATGATGTATCCTTGAAATCATGATGTAAATGTATGATCTTGATGATGTACTTGATTGTGTTTGTGGTGTGTTAATAGGAATTGGTTGCCACATTTCGACATAACTTTGGATCGGGTTACCACGTTTTGACATAATTTGGATCAGATTGCCACGTTTCGGCATACTTTGGGATTGGATTGCTACGTTCTGCAAGCTAACTATTTGGGTTTGGGTTTTGTGAGAGGACATGTGATATGTTAAGCCTGTGAATTGTGTTATCGAATTGTTGTGTTGATAATGTTGTTTATATCGATGTATATGCATGAGATTATATCGGTTGTTTGACTTGTTTATATTGGGCTAGTGAGATAGCCTCGTGATCTACCAGTACATGGTGGTTGTGTACTCATTCTACACTTGCTCTTATTTTTGTTGAGTAAAGGTCATCTTCAAGCGCTATTAACAGACCGCGCTTAGGGGACTAGAATTATCGCATCGACTTCAAGGATGAGCTGCATCTTTTGGGCTGCCATGGAGTTCTCTTTCGTGTATGTCCATAATTTTCGGACTTAAATATTTTGTTTAGTTAGTTGAATAGTACAATCGTACTCTCTTGTTTAGACTTGGTATTCGTTTAATAGTTCTGGTACATTGGCTTTCAAATTCTAGGTTTATCTTCCACAGATTTTAGTTGTTAGATCTTTTGTTTAGTAATGAACTTCATTTTTAGTCATTTAACTTACTTTTGTAACTTAAATGCCTTAGTTTTAGAATAATTTCTTAGTTGGGTAGGAGTAGTGGTTCTCCCACCGGCTTGTAAGCATGGGTGTCAATCATAATGGGTTTTCGATCGTGAACACTTATATAGCAATCAGAAAATTTATTCTTTCTTAGAATAAAACTAATTTACAGAGTATACATTCATAACCATATACACTCCTTCCTAGAATAGAACTCTAACACTCCAATTGTATAGTTATATAAAACTATTTCTTAGAATGTCTTTTGTCTCTCTAGCATGGTATCAAGAGCCATCATTTGAAAAAAATATTGTGCTATTTTCTTTGTCTACACAGGTACCTTGTAACCTTCTTGCATTCTTCTTGTCTCTTTGTTTTCTATGCACAAGTAACTGACCCTCTTTATCTCTTTCGCTCTTGTATTTTTGTCTCCTCAATGAATTCACGATCATCCTACCACGATTCTCTCCACCAATTGGATGGTTCCAATTTCTCAATGGGAATTCCACTTTGGAATTTTTCTTCAAAGAAAGGGACTTTTTGGTTGGTTAGATGGTTTTGTTTGTCTGCCAACATATGAAAAAGAGTTGGATCAGTGGAATTTGAATAATGCAAAGATAATCGCTTGGATGCTGAATTTGGTACATGCTAACATTGCTATCTGTTTTAGACCATTTAGTTCAGCTTTCGAGATGTGGCTCCACTAGTGTAACGTCTACCAACAAACAAATATAGCACGAGAGTTGAAGTGGAACGCAACATTGTTGAATATACACAAACGATAAGAATGTTCTTTTCTTTTATGTAGGCTTGAAGCTGCTTCGGTCAGAATAGGATGAAATTTCTGGATGAAATATGTCTACTACAGGGCTCAAGAAAATGTTGGAAGAACGACGAAGGATAAGGATGGTACAGTTCTTGATGAAACTCGATCTGAATTCGAGTCGATTCGAGGCAATTTGTTAAACAGAGAAGTCACACCAACTCTTGATGTTGTATTGGCAGTCGTCTTGCGTAAAGAGACCATGCTTGGAAATTAGGCGGCAATAGAGTCGTTGTCATTACCTGATGTTGCATTACTTGCACAAAATCAACTAGTGGTACTTCATCAGGAAATACTAAAAGAAATGTTCAGTGCTATGAATGCAACGACTTTGATCACATAGCAGCCAATTGTCCTAAGAGAAGAGATTTTATGCTTACTGTAAGATTACTGGTCATCATATTTTGGACTATCATCGTCGTCCAAATCGTTCACAACTTTCTTACCAAACATACCAACGGATGTCACTATATTGGTTGGTTCCTTCCTTTTTGGACATGATGTTGAAAGACTAGTTCGAGATTCTGTAGCAGTTGCCCTTCCTGGAGCCATCTCAAGTGCACTATCGGCATCCTCAGGTACATGTAATTTTTACTGAATCTACTTGTCATATAGATTTGGGTGCTTCCAATATATGACCAGAAAATTTGTCTCAATTTTCTTCCTTGTATGATGATGTCTCTAAAAATGATATTCATATGGCAAACGGGCATACATTCCCGCTTTGGGTGTTGATTATGTTGGAAATTTGTATAACGTTCTTTATGTACCTAATTTGAAGGCTAATCAGAATTATGTAGTAAAATTCTCACCCAATGCTTTTGTTGTTTAGAACCTGAAAACCGGGATGACCATGGACAAGAGAAGTAGAGTTGGCAGAATGTTTCTTCTAGAGCCGGTTAATCATCGTTTGCATCATTGTTTTCTTTTAGTCTCTTCTGCAGATGTTACACGCTTGAATAAGTTGCTCACTCTTTGACATAATAGGATGGGACATCCCATTCCTGTCGACTTTAGCACTTTCTCAAATCATGTATTCCAGCAACACATGGAATTCATTCAAGTCTCTCTTTGACATGTTCTAATTGTGCTGGTTCAAAAAGCCACAAGCTCTCTTTTTCATCCAATTCATCTTCTTATGACGATCTGTTTGATTTAGTGCATAATGATGTTTGGGGTCCTTCTCCTACTTTTTCAAGGATGGGATATAAGTACTTTGTGTGATTTATTGATCATATATCTAGATACACATGGGTGTTTTTCATTCGAAACAAATATGTTTCCGACTCTTATTATGAATTTTGTTGAGTATATGTATATATAGTTTCATAAAACTATAAAAATATTTCGTTCTGATTCTGGAAGAGAGTACACTAAGACTAATATTTTTGAGTTAGTAAAAGACAAATGAATTATTTCTCAACGCACTTGTCCTCATACTCGGAACAAAATAGAGTTGTAGAAAGGAAAAATCAGCATGTTTTGAAAACTACATTGGCTTTGTTGGGCACATCTAATATGCCTAAGAGTTTTGGCCTGAAGATGTGGATACTTATATATATTTGATTAATATACAAACTTCCTCAGTCATTCCTAATCAGACATCGTACTTCTAATTATTTCATAATAAGCTTGATTAGGCTAAACTTGCGAGTTTTTGGTTAAGTTTGCTTTGTCCATGTTCCAGCACATGAATGACTAAAGCTTTCAGAAAAGGCAGCACAAAATATTTTTCTAGGCTACAGTGACACACAAAAGGGGTATCTATGCTATGATGCATCTTCTTTCTAGGTTCGTGTATCTAGACATGTTTTTTGAGATTCCATTTTCTTACAAACACAATTCTAAACATGCTTCATAATTTGTTTTCCTTTTATATAAGTTTGATGATGATATGGTAGCTACTGATCCTCTGGAGCAGCCCATGAACTATGATCATGATGATCTCCTGCCATTCTGTCCTTCGATTATTGACTCTACATACGCATTCTCATCTTCCGAAGTGAAATCATCTCATTTATTTACTCCCCCACACCAATCTATCCGGATAGGTCACCATGCTCTCGAACGGGTCGGTTACTCTCCAGGGAAATTTGGTAAGTCTTACGACATGCATGCCACACTACATTCTGTTGATGTACCTACATCTTACTCTCAGTATTCTACAAAAACTTGTTAGAAAGAGGAAATGTTAGAAGAATTTCGTGCATTAAATGAAAATTCTACTTGGGAATCTTTTGATAAACAATTAGCCGGAGTTCTCATTGGAAGTAAGTGGGTGTATTCCATTAAACTTAAGATAAATGGTAGAAGTTATCGCTACAAAGCTCGATTAGTTGCTTAAAGGTACAAACAGGAGTATGGTATGGATTATGAGGAGACTTTTAGACATGTTGCTAAGATGATAATGATACATACATTATTAACTATGGCTTCAATGAAAGGCTAGACCTTACATCAGATGGATGTGAAAATGCATTTCTCCACGGTGATCTAGAAGAATTGATGTCTATGAAACCACCACATGGATGTGTTTTGCCAAGACCAAATGCAGTTTGTCATTTTTTATCTCTTTATGGCTTCAAACAGGCTCCTAGTGATTGGTTTGAAAATTTCTGATCCACGATTCAAACTGAGGGCTTCTTTCAGAGTTCATCAAACCATTCTTTGTTTCTTCGTACTTCTCCAGTAAGTATCACAATACTTCTCATGTATGTTGATGATATCATTATCACAACAAATGATTTAGAGAATATTACTAGAATATTACTAAGTCGAAAGAATTCTTGCATACCTCATTTAAGATGAAGGATTTGGGACGATTGACATACTTTCTTGGACTTGAGGTTCTATACTTGCCTACAGGGATCATGCCTACCAAACAAAAGTATGCTCGTCATCTTGTTGCAAGGGTTGGGTCTTACTAATGACAAAGTTATGTACACCCCAATGGAGATTAATATGAAGTACAAGGAGGTTGATGGAGAACCATTCAATGATCCAACATTGTATTCTCAGTTGGTGGGATCATTATTTATCTCACTATGACAAGGACAAACATCTCATATGCAATACAAGTTCTAAATCAGTTTGTGGTTAATCCTTGTTATATACATTACACTGTATTACTTCATGTCATTCGATATGTTCGTGGCTTAAAAGTCAAGATGTTTTTTTCGATTATGATTCTTCTATACAACTAGAAGGATATACTGATGCAGATTGGGCTGGTTGTCCTAATTCTCGTCGTTGTGTTACTGGTTCGTGCATGTTTCTTGGCACATCCTTAATATCTTGGAAACGTAAGAAACAATCTCGTACATCTAAATCATATATAGAGGCTGAGTATCGTGCTATGCCAGTAGCAAGTTTAGAAATTATTTCACTACGATGGTCATTATCTGAGCTCTAGAACTCCAATTGTATAGTTATAAATATTTCTTTCTACTGTATTATTGATGAATATAAAAAACTATTTTTAAGAATATATTTTGTCTCTCTAGCATAATAGACACTAATCATAAGTATGACATTTTAGTTGAGAAAAAAAAAAAAAATATAATTAAATGTGGAATAACTATTTCCAGTAAGTCGATCTTCAATAATTCCACAATCATTTAGTGGCCTCAATCAAATCTCTTTCTAATTCAATTGGTCAGATATAAGATGATTTAATAATTACCTATAAAATAGTATGATCAAATTCTAATATTCAAATATTATAAAAAGTGTCAAGCAATGAAAATATAAAACTCTCAAGTATTTCCTCTTCTTTTGAATTAGTTAAAGTGCAAGTTCTTCACGTTTACTCATTATCTATGAATCTGCAGTTGTCAAACTAGGTTCATTTGTTTCATCCAAAA
The DNA here is from genome assembly GCA_027704765.1 of Solanum habrochaites. Classification (NCBI taxonomy): domain Eukaryota; kingdom Viridiplantae; phylum Streptophyta; class Magnoliopsida; order Solanales; family Solanaceae; genus Solanum; species Solanum habrochaites. Next base: position 18,452,989 of record JAKWJA010002499.1, on the reverse strand, counting down.
CTTCTTTGTGTTCTCATTATTCCTCATCAATTATTAATTGAGATAAATTGTATTGATTAAAAAGGTCATCATTTATACGCTCTTTCGTAATAAAATTATGAACTGCAAAACATGAAGTAACGACATCTTTTTGAACATAAATAGAATATGGAGGGATCTTATCCAATAAGGAATCTTGCTTTAAGAACTCCATAAGAACGTTTGATAACATTTCTGAGTTGAGCATGATCATGGCTAAATTTTTCTTCCTTATTAATAGAACGCCTAAGATGATAATCTCCTAGCCAATATCAATGTTGCGATACAGTGATAGAAATCCTCGAGTATTTAGATATGCCACATCACATAGATAGTATTATATGTTATCAAAATAATATTCAAATAATCCAAAAAAGAGTTAAACGTTATTTTATAATAATTTAAGTTATAGATCATACAAGGAGGGAGAAATGAAAAGTCACTATCTGAATTAGATACAATCTCCTTTAGAACTCGTGCGTCATGCGCTAACCCTTCCCATTCAATATAATCGTGTTAAAATCGCATATATCTAAAACATTTTGATAACATTTATCCTTTTCTCTTCCTCTATACATGATTTGTTGATTAGCGGGAACAACTTTATGCACTAATATTCCATTAAGTTCACCTAATGCTCTCTAAAAATAAATGTATGAATATTAAAAGTTACGAAAAAAAAAATTTTTTACATGATATAACAGGAAACATATAACCTAAAAATTGTGTTGGCGTCGGAACAACCTATATTTGCTTTTCATATGAACCTCAAACTTTTTTTTTAACAACAAAATGATGAAAATATTAACTAGATAATACTAACCTTTATGTATTCATCCCACTCACTATTAGATATCATAATAGTGTTGGTTGCTGGATGGTAAACATTGCCAGTCTTTTTAGTCATTGGCACCCAAGCTTTTTTTCTTTTAAATAATCCAAACGATTCTTCATTTGTCTTTGGGTAAGAATAAAGTCATGACAGGTTTTTAGAGCTAAACCCTATTCCATGACTCTATCTTCAAACTACTTCCAAGTCTTCCATTCAAGGATATTTCTTGAATACAATTTTCTTTAAAAAAATTATCTATCGCTTAAGTCTTCCAAAATACTCTTCGATTTTCATTAGGTTGTTCCATAGCTCTTGGAGTTTCATTAGGTTGTTCCATAGCTCTTGGATTTTCATTAGGTTATTACATAGCTGATAGCTGAAATATAAATTATAATAGATATATAACATGTGCAGCATAAAATAACTAAACAAACAACATACAATAACTAAACAAACACAATCAACATGATTAAAAGATCAAAAATGAAGAACATATATTCATATTTAGAATATAGAAGTAAAAACTAATCTAGTTATTGTATCTTACAATATCTCTTTTTTGTAACGACCTTAAAAATGAACTAGTGAAATTAGAGCCTAACGTGTGTTTGTTTGTGTTCGTCTTGAGTTTGATGTTGTTTCATGTTATCTCGAGCCATGGTTAAGGATTCTAGGGGTTAAATGTCAAGGTACGACTCACCAAGGACCACCCTAAGGGTCCTTGAGGAGGACCCTAAATTTTAGCCCAAGACCCCAAGGAAACATGGAAATTGGTCATTTTGGGGTGACCTACGAAAGGGGTCCACGCCCCGTAGGTCCATCCACGCCCCAGGATAGCCTCCGTAGGTCAAGGGGAACCAAACCAAGCCACAGTCCCAATTAAAGGAAGACCAGTACGGTCCGTCAACCCATCCATGGTCCGTGGATAGGAACCATCAATGAGGACTGGTTGTTGTCATGTATACGACCAATTCAAGGGTAGGTTGGTAAATTTATCCCTTGGATAGTTAAATGCATGGACGGTTATTTTAGGTGTTTTAACATATTTTAAGAGTATTAAAACATTAAGATGGTATTTTAGATTTCATTATTTACCTCTTACAAAATCAAAACCATCTCTCCCAAAATATCTTCTCTCTAGTACTCCATTGAAGATCAAAGTCAAGTTCAAGCTAGGGTTGGAGGATTTCAAGGTGTTTATTCTTCAATTTCATGTGTGTGTGTGTGTGTGTTTGCGTGTGTGATTTACAAGGATAGAATGACGATCTTTTATAGAATGTGAATGTGTAACTTGAATTCGTAGTCTAGTGCATCATCTTCTAAACTAATGAATGTATATTCACATAAATGTCTAAACGATCATAATTTGGTAGACTTAGGTTGGTAGCCTCTTTGTGAATGAATGTTAGAATCGGTAGACCTAATGTTGGTAGCCTTTTCTTGAATGAATGAATGAATTTCTTGAGTTGGTTGATCTAAAGTTGGTAGCGTTCTATAAATGACTAATGAGGTATTTTAGACCATGTCTTGAACCGGTAGACCTAAGATTGATGGCCCTTCTTGATGAGTTTAGAACCCTATATGAATGTAAACCCTTGAAGCAGTAGACCTAATGGTGATTGCCTCCTTCTTGTGTGAAATGATGGACAAAGATATGGTAGACGCGAAAAGGGGGATAGCGCGCGCGAGAAAGGCAAGGAGGGGGAAAAAAAGCGGAGAAAAAGGGGGGGGATAAAAAAAAAAAAATATAAAAGAGGACAAAAAGGAGGACAGAGGGAATGAAAAAGCGAAAAAAAGCCGAGGGGAAAGACCCGGAAAAAAAAGGAAAAAAGGCAAGCCAAAAAAGGCGCAAAGGCCAGGACGAAAATGCCAAAAAAAAAAATTCAAATCAAAAAAAAAAAGTAATTTTAAGTAGTAATCCAATCAAAATCCTTGAAACAATCATTAAACCTTTAGTGTTCATCCAAAAATAAATCGAAAATTTCATGTTAAAAAAAAAAACAAAAAAATTCCTGAAGTAAAAAAAAATCTCCTTACTATACTTGAACAACTAGACCTAATAGTAATGGCCTTTATTGTGTATGGTACTTATGGTTGGTAGGCCCAATGTTGGTGGCCCTCTCTAGTACCCTAATGAAATGAAACTACTCTATGGGAATGTAGGCTAAGCACCGAGTGAATATAGTTAAAATGGCGGCTCTTCCCAATATTAGGCTAGAGTCCGATGAACATCTTTGGATATCTCATAAACTATATGCCCACATAGGCCCTAGCTATGGTTTCATCTAAGCTAGATAAACCGGTCTTCCTTTGGCAAGTAGACCAAACCCTACGATGTGGGATATTACATTGGATTTCGTGTCTAACTTGCATAATTTATGTCGGTTAAACGCTTATTCCCATCACGTGGGATGTGCACTCCAATTACTTGACAGGTACTACAACGTGTAGGTAGTATTATGGGTTGCTATCTACACATCGCATGAGTAGGCTTTGAAGGTTATTGAGTGAGTTCTCTAAGTCAAAATGACTAATGTATGAAGTCCTCTAAATGCATGAAAGTGTAAATGAAGCTAATAAATAATGTTGATTTATTATCTCTATAATGTGATACATATTTCACTTATATTGATGCAATATGTTACTTACCATACTATGTTGAGATGTAAAGGTTTTGTCTATAGTAGCCATGAGGAATACTTAGGTGTGGTATGAAGAGATAGTATGGGTTGCCACTTTATGTCTTACTTAAGTGTGTCTTAGGGTAACTTTAGATAGAGGCTTTAGAATGTTACGATGATCTACTTAATGTATATGCTTATGTATGGCATATTTGTACTAGTTGAAGCATGATTACTTAAGGGAAAGAGGTAATGTAAATGAGTTTATATGTTGAACATGTCTATTATGTGGATAATGCATTGTATGTTGGTTGTGACTTATATTATGCCTCCTGTAATTGTATTCATGAAGCTTTATCAAAAATGGCATAAAAGCATGACTTTCCAACAAATGTCCCATTTTAAGCATGTTTTTTCATAGTCATCATACTCAGTACTTAATTGTGCTAACCTCATTCTTCTTCTATGTTTTGCTACTAGTGTAGGTTCCGGCAAGTTATCCTTTCTAGCTAGAGTTGAAGTGCTTGGATAGAGTTTTCTCTAAGAATTGGTATGTCCTCGTGTATTTGAGCACAAAGACTTTGATTGTTCTAGTTCCTTTATGTTTGAGACTTTTACAATAGACATTCTAGTATTTTTTATTCTAAAGGGTTGTGAACCTATCTTGTTAAAGTTATCTTAAGATGGTCATGTAACACTTAGTATTTTCACTACTTAGTGAAATGAGATTTTTATAGTTTGTTTTTAAATAAATTTTTTAATTCCGATTATTTTTTATATTGAATGTTTATGAATGCTAACAAACTTGTACAAGAATCTTTTCGAGTCGAGCACATCGTGTTACGACAGTGGGTGCTCTCGGGTTGTGATATTTTTTTCGACTCTCTGATTCACATGTACCAGAAGATTAAAATACTATGACAATAGTAATATATCTAATGTAATCTTACAAGTAGACTTGATTATACGAAAGAGTTTGATGATTAAAGAGACTCAATAAAATTGGTTGCTAAAATAGAATATTAATTAGAGAATATACATAGTTCCACAATAAATATATAATTTGGAAAAAGTTCTTTTTTTAAGTTTAAAAATGTTAGTCATTTGTTGAAAAATAATACCTTGGTTTTAGTTCTTAAAAATATTACTACTATATCAGACAAAGTTCTATAATGATTTTACTAAAAACTTAAAAACTAGAAAGACAAGTTACTACCGTAATGTCAAAACTATATACAAAAATTAATTAATGAATATTTTTGAATGTTAATTGTGGCATAAGACAAGAGATCTCAAGTATATACATAGTTCAACAATAATAATATATACTAGGTAATCTCAGAAATTGGATCATACAAAGTTTGATGATTAAAGAGTTTCAATAAAATTAGTGGCTTAAAATAAAATACTAATAAAAGACCTCAACTGTATATATAGTTCTACAATAATAATATATCTAGTGTAATATCACAGAGAGTTTGATCATAAAAGTTTCAATAAAATTAATGGCTTAAATAAAAATTTTAATAAAATACCTCAAGAACGTACATAGTTCAACAACAGTAATATATTATTATATTAGTGTTATCTCACAAGCGAGTTTGATAATCAAAGAGTCTCAATAATATTATTGGTAACAAAATACTAATAAGAGACCTTAAATGTTTATACATAGTCATTGTTATTATTCATAATTTGGAGTATTTAATTTTTTATTCAAAAACCTTGATAAACAATAATACACAAAAAATATCAATGGAGCCAGTGTTATTGAACGTCAATATAAGAAAATTATTAATATAAAAAAAATACTTGGAAGGATTATGAAAGCTTACCTATTCAAGAGGAAAAAATTTTTGTTTGTTTGAAAAAAGAGAGAGATCTAGTGATGAGAGAAAAAGGCACGCTTAAAGCAAAGAGACGCTGATTTATTATTTGATGACTTACTAAATGAGGCTGAATGTTGTTAAGACTCTTATACACATCTGATTCGTTCATATATTTTCAGACCCATTAAGAGATTTTTTTTAAAAATAAATAAATGAACTTAATGCGCTGAATTAGATTCAGACCTAAAAATCAAACGTACTTAAAGGGCTGAATTTGAATGATTAAGATTTAAGGAAACTTTCACATATAGCCACTTAAAAATATCTTAATTACTCTCCATAGTTATAGTTTGATAAGTACATTTCATAGCTTCATGTTATATGGAGGAGAGAGGGGAGCGAGACGAGAGAGAGAGGGAAAAGAGTGGGAGAAAGGTGAATTGTATATGTATATCGGTTAGATGATTGTATATTATGCATATGTATTTGTATATATGGCAAGAGAGATCGGGAGAGGGAGGAGAGACGCGAGTGGGATTGGAAGAGAGACATGGTAGAGACGCGAGCAAGAGAGTGCATAGAGTGGGAGAGAGGTGAATTGTATATCTATGTAATTGTATACTATACATATGCATTTGTATATATGAAAAACGAGATTGGGAGAAGGTGGAGAGAGGCGAGCGAGAATGGGAGATGGAGGAGAGAGGCGAGCAAGAGAGGGTAGAGAGTGGGAGAGAGGTGAATTGTATATTTTTATAGGTTAACTAATTGTATATTATACATATGTATTTGTATGTTCTGGTGAATTATACATATACAAACGTGACTAATTATATAAGGGGTAAATCACATATATATGCTATATTATAAAAATATTTACCATCTATAGCAACATAACTTTTCTAAAAAAAAATTTTAAAATAAGAAACTGTACGGCCTTTTTTTCTCTTCATCCTCCCTTTCCTTTTGTTCTTTTTATTCTTTGTCTCTTTCTCTCTCATTAATTATCTTCTCCCTATTTAATTTTTATTTTATTTATTATCTTTTCATTGAGATTCTCCATATAAATAATAGTCCTCATAGTGTCGTATTTTTCTCACAACATGAAGAGAAGAGGAATAGTAAAAATTAAATATGGTTACATAATCATGTTCTCAATAAAATTTCAAAATTCTTTAAAATTATAGTAAAACAAGAGTGCACTTTTAATTGATTGTTCACTATAACTTCAAACTTGGAATTCATTATTTGATTTCCGCATTGTGATTAGTTTGGATAGATTGTCTATTCAACATTAAATAATTAAAAAAAATATCGTCAGGAGAATAAATTAGATGAAACTTGGAAAAACGCCAAGATTATGGAACTGTACGCGATTTTATTAAGTTGTTATTAAATATTTTTCATAATGTATTAAAATTGTATTAAAATCACGATATATATTACAAAAACAAAAAAATTCACTCTTTTTTTAGTGAATCAAGAAAAATAATGTAAGTAACACATTTGTAATACATTTAGACATATGACAATACATTGGTAATACAGATTGCAAAACAATCACCCAGGTTCTAGTGAACAAACAAAAATAATATATAAGACATAGATAATGCATATTTAGTCATAAATAATACAAAAGTTTATTCAATATTATTTCTGTCTTTATTAGTTACGTTTTTCATTGATTGTTAATTTCTCTTCTATTCAATTTAATATTGTAGTAATATACATTTAATGCAAATTTAATTCATTTGTAGTTTCTTATTGGTACTATTTAGTACTTGTCTAAATCATATTGATATGGAGTTTAATTCATTCTATATAGTGTTTCATTGGTTAATTTTTTTCCAATAAAATTTAAGATTTGTATAAGGCACCTTTGTAAGTTTATCATGCACATTTGTAATACATACACAATATAACGCACAGCCTAATACATATTGCAAAACATCACCCCGTTTTAAATGATACAATCCAAAAATAATTTATAAAACACATGGTAAAAAATACATGTTTTATCATGAATAAAATTTATAACACATATTGTATATTTCACTCATTCTTAAGGATACCAACAAGAATAATTTAGGTAACACACTATAATACATTTACAATGCAATGACACATATATTTTGATAAAACATATTGCAACTATCACACATTGTGTCAATGATAAAAGCAAGTATCAATTTATCGAATAGATGATATACGTTTATTCATGAAACCAGTAGAGTTTAATTCAATTTATAGACGAATGTCTTGTCTTCATTAGTTACGTTTTTCATTCATTTAATTTTCTCTTATAATACAACTTTAAAAATTGTCTAATGCATTTTAAGCCATTTAATTCATTTTGCAATTTTTGATTATTTGTTATTTATTGAATTTATTTGTGTTTAAATTTATTATCGATTAAAAAATTAATTTACTCTTATGAATAATTGTTGCTTTCCATTAGTGATGTTTTTATTGCTTAACCTTTCTCTTCCATGCCAATTTTAATATTTGTGAAATACACTTTTAAATATTAATTTTAGTTTGTTTTGCCACCCATTCTTTTATAATGTACGATGAATTACTTGTAAAATATATTGATAACATATTCAGTCAGTTTACAAAACATGAAATACTCTTGCGTTTGCTCCAGTTTGCATTCATGCCTTATTCTCTTATAGTAATTTGAATATGGTGGCGTAATAAGTTATTCATCCAAATTTAATTTATTTCCCTATTCATGCCTTAAATTATTTTTCTAATTAATTAATTAATGAGAAATAAAAGACAGAAATAAAAAGAGAAAAAGCTACAGCAAAAGAGAGAAAAAGTGAACGGAAAGAAAAAACAAAACAAAAAGTAAAGAGAGAAAGAGAAAAATTAAAAAGCTTAGAGAGAAAAAAGAAAAATTAAAAAGCTTAGAGAGAAAAAAGGAAAAGAGACGAGAGAGAAAAAAATTAATAAAATATATAGTATTGTTACATATTGTTATAAATGGTAATAATTAAAAAGTATATTAAAATGAGTAATTATTTCTAAAAAAGGATTCACTCAAGTAAGTAATTCTTACAAACTCGATAGTCACCCCAACACAACCCACGTAATTAATGTTATAATGTTAGTCGTCGATGGTAATTATATCTCAAAATAGCTCATGAAGGAGTAATTAACATACGTAAATAAAATTTGCTTATCCGAATCATTTTCTAAGATTTGTCTCCATTAAGGGAACGAATGCGGCTAAGAAAAGTGGTCACAAATAAAAATTTGTTGCTCTTCTTTGTGGCAGAGGAACGCCAACTAGCTTACATTGTTACAATCAATGTAGTTCATAATCTTATTTGATTTGTTATAGAGATCATATTAAGTAGGACAAAATCAATTTCAGTATAATAAAAAATTAAGTAGCAGGTAATTAGATAAGTAGAAAATCACTAATAATATGATACCCTAGAGTCCGGAGTTGGAGCTAGTTAGGAAAGTATTTTACTCTGAACATGGAATTGCTTGATAAAACAAGATATTTCTTCTGTTGTAATTTATGTGACACTAATTGAATTTTAAGATTTAAATAAATTTATTTTTGACGAAGTATTTTTTATATATTTATTAAATATTTTTAATTCTCAACTATTGTGACTTATAGTACTTTTTTCATAATATTTAAATCTATAAACTGTAATTCAAAAAAATTAAAAAACTCATATCCAAATTTACGATCAAACTAAAATTATTTGATTCTCAAAATCTAAATTATATCAAAGGTCCAAAGTTAATTTGGATCTCGAAATTCATTGTGCCAGAAAGTATCATTTAAAGGAAACAAAAAAGACCAAAAAATTTCATAGGATACCCATGTCCAAATAGTCAATAAGGGTGGCTCATAAGCAAATTAGGCTTAGCTAGGGTTGGTGGTGGCTCAACAATGTATTAATTTTTCCTATATGAATGACAAAAAAAGGTTGAGAAGTCAAGGGACATGCCAAGCAGCACATGGAACTTAAGTCAGGTATTGTTCCCTACTGCTTCACATGCATTTAATATTTGTTGCATCTCTGCTTCTTATTCTATATAGTTAAATAAAATAAAATAAAACTATACTATATGTTATTTCTTGGTTCCATCATTATCCACTTTAGGTGTTGTCTATATTTATTACTTGTCTTCAAAAACAAGTGGTACTTGTATGTCATATAGCAGTACTTAATTTCTTTTGTTCATGTTCATTTTATTATTACCTGTCATGGGCCCAATATTTCTTTGATTCCACGCCTAAATTGACGCTTATGTGTTTCTATATGTTTTTTTAAGAAAAACTTTTCTTTAAATTAATGAACAACTTTCTTGGTGGGATCAGATTACTTGTCTATTAACTTCCCTAAAGTTACAAAAATCTGATATATCCAAAGTCACTTTAATTTTGTGCTTATCGTCCAACTAATAAAACCTTACAACAAACAAAACACAAACACACATCTTGATTTGACTAATATTACTTACTTTTCATATGAGGAACCATTTGTCAACCGGATTTCATTTGAATCTTTTTTATTAAAATATTAGATTGTGTAAGTATAAAGTTTAAAACTATTTAAATATATCGAATCTTTCTTTAACTCTTGGCATATTTATTTTTTTAGAAAATTGAGTCTTAGTGAAAATTTTAAGTTTGATTTTATTTATTTCAATTGATTATATTTTCAATAATCAATAATTGATATGTTAAAAATATCGCGAGATGAAATAACATTGATTGAGATTGAGTGTCTAACTAGTATCATATCAATTTGCGGTAGTTTGGAATTATATATATTTCCTTTCTTCACGCAATATTGTTGTCATATTATTCACAATATAAATGGTTTCCTATTTTGTCTCGCATCCCAATTTGTTTTATGTCTTTTGGTTAGGACGGAAGTCTACTTACCTTTAGAATATTTTCTATGGATGAAAATTTATTTTTGGGGGATATTATCTATGTATATATAATAGGAGAAGAAAAAGTGTCACTCTAAAATTATATTTAAAAAAAAAAGAAGATAAGTGTGTAAATTATTTTAAAATTAGTTAGATCAAGTTTATGCAAATATTGTTGTGAACATTTAATTTTTTATCAAAACATAATATATTACACTCCATTTAAAAAGGCTTATTTAAAATAAAATAAAATAACAATAATAATTGTAATTAATAAAAAATAAAGATCAATTATAGTTAATAATAAAAAAAATTGGTATAGAAGTTGGGAAATTGAAGTTATTTGTTAATTATATCTAGTCTAAAAATAATAATAATATAGAAAATATATGAAAAGTATAGAAGAAGAAAAAGACAAAGGAGACCTAAAAATTCAATTTGTTTTACCTTATCCCTATTACTCCAACTTCCTAATTTAGTTCCAAAAAATTCATCCCATCTTTTATTTATTTATTTATTCTTCTTTTGCCGATTTTTTTTAAGGTTTTACACCAATTTTTTTTGTTTAAAATATTTATTTTTTGTTTTATTAATTAGCTATGATTATTATTTATTTTTTATATCTGATCTCATTCCAATTTTCTCAACTAATTTTTAAATTTGTCCTAATCCAGTAACACATGTTTTCTTAAATTAGCACAGATTCTCACCCAAAAAATATTATATAACCCCACGTTCAGTTGAAAAAAATATAGAAAGAATCTAGAGACACACAGAGGCATATTGAAATAAAGAGAGGAAAAAAAAAGCAAAGAAAGGAAAAGGTTTTGAATTATTCTTAAGAATTGTTTAGAGTTAGAGTTTTGCTCTTGGGTTCCAATTCGTGATAACAGCTTTTTTTGTGGTAATGAAATTTTCACTGGCAAGTAATTATAAATTCTCGATTTATAATAATCTTCCTTGTATGAAACTTTTTCAATAGTATAATTCTCAATCGCATGGTAGTCATATTTCTTTTGTTACTTATTATTATTTTGTTATATTATGCTCTTTAGGGGATCAATTTGTGATTTATAATCGCTTCATAATATTGAATTGTTAAATTGATAGAATTAAAGCATATCTTTCCCTCTAGTTTTTCTCCATCAGAAGCTTTTGTTGAATTAATTATACCCTTTTTTAATAAGGATAATAACTAAAATTTAAAAATTGACTAGCGTTTAAAAAACGTATGTTTATAGTTTAGTCTTTTAAATACATTTGAATTAAAAAATATCTTTAGAATAACATAAGATCTAAGATGCTTCTCTATTCAGATTACTAAAATTATTATTAGAAATAATATTAATTTATTTACAAGTAAAAAATAAAAAAATAATGAAGACGAGTAATTAAAAAATAAGATACCATCAGACAAAAAACAATAATATTTTGAGAAACGAAAAAGAACGATGAAAAAAAAATGATTAAAAAAAAAAGAACAACAGTGTAACCAAACAAAAGGTAATAACAACAGAATTTTTAAAACAAGAAATATTTAAACGAAAAAAATAGAATAAAAATAAAGAAAAGATAAAAAGACAAATAATAATGTTTTTTCTTTCGGAATATATATTATATATATGTATAGATTATTCATGAAAAAAAGGACGTGCAAAAAAAAAGAGAAAAAATTTCTATTTCTTTTAAAAAAAAAATTCCTAATCGATTTAGGATTTCTTGATAAATTAACTGTCAAATCTTATAAATTTTTATTTTCTACTTCAAATCTAAAATAAATCATAAAGGGAAAATTTATATAATGGCAACTATAACCTAAATTAAATGGAATAGCTAGGGTTTTTGATTATTGTGCTTCATAGCAACCTTAATAAATGTGCCAGCGTCTCTCTCCCCAAAATCTCGCTCGCCACTCCTCCCTTCTCCGCTCGGCCCTCTCTCGCTTTATCCATTGAAGTGTTATAATTCTGTTTTCTGTTTTTGTATAAGAAGCGGAGAACAAATCATTATCATCACATGCACAAAATTATATATGCTTCGTGTTATCACTAATACATCAATTTAACAACAAACATTTTTACTTTCAAATATTAGCATATGAAAAAGACGCCTAACGAATTATACAATATAGCGAACATTAATCACAATCGGCAATCTGAAAAACAATTTTTCTCTAGCTTATACAAACCAAAAGGTACAAACAGTGTAGCGTGTTTCTGTTTTTGTTTTAAAGCGACCGTCAACATATAATCTTCTGCATACCTTCAATATTACATGCAATACCCGAAACATTAATCTCAGATTTCGAGTTCAACGTATGCAAAACAATTATACAATTGCAGCGAAATAGGCCACGAATTATACAATTTAGCCAGCGAATTATACAATTGTATACGTATAGCAAATTATACAGTTTTATTTTTGCTATGAAGCGCAATTATGCAAAAGTTTGCTATAAGCATACAATATGAATTTTTTTGTTGCTATATGTAAAGTTGCCCATAAATAAATTATAACTAAATTAACGTGAACACTAAATCTCTTTTCCTACACAAACTCTAATTCTTAGAACAATATCAATATAATATTCTACTACAATAACATAAAAATAAAAACATACAAATGTGCAAAAAAAAAATATACGGATGTTCAAGTTTAAAATTAATGGACGCACAACAAAAAAAATATAAATAAGACCATTCAAAATGAATAAGCCAGTTTCGAATAAGTTTAGAATAAATCTGAGGGTAAATAACAATTTTATTATTAAGTTAAATAATACAATATCCAAAAATTAAGTCAAGTCATACCAAATTTAATAAAGCGGTCGTGCTAGAACCACGGGACTTGAGGGGTGCCTGACACCTTCCCCTCTGTCAACAGAATTTCTTATTCGTATTTCTTGTTCGCAGACCAATAAAAAATAGAGTCAAATTTCTTTTTGATTATTGATTTAAATAAAGTGACTAGGAATACCAAAACTCAATTTCAAGTGGCGACTCCGAATAATAATTATTATCCCTTTTCAAAAATGTTATGTTAATTGGAAAAACTCCTTTCCTTTCAAAATAAGTAAAAATAAAAAAAAATTGGGAAAAAAAGGGGTGTGACAGATGGCGACTCCATTGGGGCTTAACTAGAATTCGAGATTTAAATATTGATTTTAATGATGAACTATGATTTATTTATTTACTTTAGGATATTGTTATTGGGGATTTGTCTTAATGTGCTAAATTGGCCTACTTATTTAATGTATGATATTATTTGAAACTGCATTAATTGTCTTCTCTCTCGCGAATTTTACTGTGCAGTCTCTCAAATCAAAAATTGATGGGAATTGGCAACTATGCACCCCACCTATCAAGATACAATACCAGTTGGAATCTTCAGTCCAATGGGGAAGGATTTTTTAGGTCACAACATATATTATGGAATAGGGAACACCCCTAATGCCCAAGCCCGAAAATGCTACTATGTACGTTGCTACTCTAACTCCCTAACTACTCGATTTGTCGCCTCGTTTTAAACAGCCAGTTCTAGATACTTTCTACTTTTCTCTCCACGAATTTCAGCTGATGACTGAAACCAAATGGGTAGTTCCTATGACTTCATTATTTAAATCTATTTGCATATGATTTAATAAAGACTCTACATATGATCGGATCTCTAAATAAATAACTCACTTTACATTTTAAATTAAAATCCTTACATTAGAAAAAGTAAAAAAAAAAATAAAAAAATTTTTTTCTTTACATGTAAAGTTCACAAAAAGAAATTTTAAAAGTTTTTCTTATATCAATTTAAACGAAGAAAGAGTTGCATTGCAACAAAATTCTAACAAAAATTATTTAACGGTGTTTAATCTGAACGACTTCGCCACTAGTCTCAACCTTGATTAAACAACTACTACAGGCAACCTTCCTTGGGTTCGGTGATCCTTATTTAAAAAATTCACAAATAAACCAATAAATAATCTTAATGTAACTTACATATTTAAAAAATTAATATGCAAATATTATGTCTCTTAAAACAATAAATAAGTCTGAATTTGTCCTTAACAGAAATCAACATAAATACATTACTTATTATTGTGAACACATCCACATAAGTATATTTAAACACCTTGAATTTTGTTTAAAAACACAAGATACGTTAAACAACTACCATTATCATTGTGAGGTCGATGCCAATCCGTGAGAAAACAAACAATCTAAAATCCACCACGTACACATAAACATGGAGCAAAAAAAACACTATATAGATTTATATTTCTTTGGACTTGGTTGATAACAAACATGCTCAGAATATGCATAAAAAAAAAATAATTGTAAAACTTTTGTTAGACAAAACAAAACTCCCAACTTTGTCGTATCCAAGGACACATGACTATGACGAAATCTATTGGCATCTTCCTCCAATATAGATATATGTCATACTTGATAAATTTACTCATAATGTGTTTACATTTCGGATAAATAAATTTTGACCTCATTGTTTCAAATGCATTGTGTGGGTGAGCTTTAAACGTAAATTCAAAGACATGATTTTGGCGATCTAGAACTTGGCTCGAATGTTTGGTTGAGCGATGAATGTTGAGCAACATTTACCTTGGAAAGGATTATAGGATTTCGGTTGCTTCGATTGTGGCCTTCCAAGCCTTCCAAATGACATGTTATCAATTAGAACTTCCATTTCGAGCCTTGAGTTTTTATTTTGAATAACCACATCTTAGCATATACATTTTTGGGAGTGGATAAATGCACTAATTCCTTTGTCTTTGTAAACATCTTGAGACGCACTATACCTAACTACTAACTCAATAGACCTAATTAGATAACAAGTGATTATGTCAAAGAAAAAAGATAGATGAAAAAAAAATCTCAAACAAAAAGGAGGGAGAATCAAAAAAATGAAGAGAAAAAATATGAGAAGGAGCTTTACAAGAAAACAAAGGTCAAATGCAAAAATAAAAAAAATATCAAAAAAACGCATCGTGCAAGTCTAAGGAGGAAGCTAGTCCACTTTAATCCCAATGAATATCATAACTTTTCCTAAGACCACATTACAACCCTATGACAATCCTATTTTGATCTCTTTTTTTTATGTTCTCATATTGTGGATGATTACATGAGGGTCAAGCATATGTATCTGAATCTCTCTGAATATCTTTCTTAGTGTGAGTGACTTTCAAAATGTCCTACGATCTAAATTATTATATTGTGTGAATGTAGAACTTTCATATGTTGAGAGTGCATTTGAAACAGGAGAATACAAAGAATTCGATCCCTTAATTTGACAGATAAATTGATCTTATAATTACTTAAGCATAGGTTGAATACATTTGAAACTAATAAATTACTCAAACTTGACCCTCAAATTTAGTTGAAGTATTTGAATGTATGCAATGCATAACACTAATTGTTGGTATCAACTAAAATCCAAGGCCATTCCTATAAAAATAACTAATTCCTTTTTTTCATTTTTTTTCAATTGTATTTTCTAAAAATAAAATTTAAAAAAAGAAATATATTTTGTTATTGACTAGTTCGCGACCTGATTCCTAAGAGGATCTTAGTCAGCCTTCATTGAGGTTCGGTCTAATCACTCAAAAACTAATGACATGCTATTTCCAATTTCCAGGTTTTGAAACAAACATTGCAGCATGTATGTTTACCAAAAAAAAGAAATAAAAAAATAAAAAGGACTTATGAGTGAAAACTCTCACGAGAACCATAAGACGACAGTAAAAAGATAAAAATGTCTACTTGGTAAAAAATCACGAATGACACTAGACATTCCATCTTGGCATGAGCACAATCAAGATAGAAATAAAGTTATAGGTTGAAAGAGATATAAAGATAAATCGTGCAAGTAATTCGCTAGAGACAAACGCCGCGATGGTAAGTTTTTGAATCCTTGTCTCTCATATAATATGCGGGAAAAAAACAATAAAAAAATTATTTTTTTCTTAATAAAACCTGGCGCATTTTATTTTATTTTTAGATTGGTCAATATACTATACAAATAAATTTGAATAAATAATATCTAATATCATATTCACACCGCAAAACGAGTCCTGAGTGGCACCCACACTTAACCTACTAGGTGAGAGAACCAACAATCTAAAACCCAACATTTTACCAATCGTTCAACTATGAATACCAAAAATAATGGCGGAAGAAGTCCAAAACTTATTAATGTAACCAATTCATGGCTTCTAAAGTTTAACAATTATTATTCCCCAAAAAATCTGGAAGTTAATCACATCGAACATCTATCCTCAATACCAAGTCTAAGAGATTTAGAAACAAAATAAGTAAAAGATGGTCCATGTCCGCAATCAAGAGACATCAAGACCGGAATGAGAGAATCCACCGCACTAGCTAGAAATAATATCTCAACCCTGAACCTTATGTGCTGGAGACGGACTAGAGCCTGAGGGCGATCGAAGTCGATGTACACTTGCTTCACTCCACAAAAGAACAAAGAGGAATACAAGTAGGGTCGTACAAGGAACACGTATAAGTAGGGTATCATCGGCCAACTCAAAATAGATAACCAATATATTTGAATAATAATATAAAATCAACTACACCTTAACAGGTGGCAAACCCAAACATTCATGAACCATTTGGACAACAACACCTCACAGTACACACCATCATACAACATCAACAAAACTATGAGGACTCATGCCTCCACACATACTCATTGAAATATATGTTTTCTTGAGGTTAAATATATTAAGTTAGCTTCAAGATGCCTTTTCCGTTAAAATTCATTGTTCCCGAACGTGACACTCCGATTCCTATACCGTGTCGGAACGTGATCTCCGTCCCATAATACGGTGTCAAAAACTACCTTCTTCCGATCGAATTATCTTTATTTATTTTATTTCATCAACAAGCCTTTTTATTCAAGGCGTCATTGTAATAGAGATCCAGACATATGCTTACTAAAGAATTCATATGCCCCTACCTGGTTCGAAAAATGCAGTCTTTGGCACATCTGTTGCCGTATTTCATTGATAGGTAACCGGAGCCTCAAAGTCAATTTTAGAGAAGAACACAAGCAACCTTGGAAACCTGATCGAACAAATCATCAATGCCGAGGAATGGGATAGTTGTTCTTAATAGGTACCTTATTCAGGCTGCCTGTAGTCTATGCACATCCAAAACTTCTATCTGCTTTCTTACCAATAAAACAGGAGCACCCCCAGGGGATGCACTTGGTCTAATAACCTTATACCTAACAACTCCTGAAGTTGGGCCTTTAACTCTCTTAACTCATGGAGCCATTCATAGGAGGAATGGAATTGTGCGAGTAACCCGGCTCCAGATAATACAAAAATCAATATCCTATCCTGTGGTTTCACGACCCAAAAAACGAGTCGCGAGGGCACCCCCATTTATTCTCCTATGTGAGCGACAACACAACCAATCTAATCCCAACATTTCAACCCATAATAAACATAAAATAATGCGGAAGACTTAAAACTTTAACGAATCAATTAATAACTTCAAAGTTAATCAATTACTATCCCCCAAAACCTGGAAGTCATCATCACAAGAACATCTATCCTCAATTACAAAGCTAAGAAACTAAAATAAGTACGAAGATGGTCCCATGTCCGACCTTCAAGACATCGACTCGAAGGAAGAACCAGTCCGAGCTAGGAACAATAGCTCACACCTGAAATCTGATTATGCTGAAGTCTGGCTAGAGTTTGCGGTTGAGTCGAGTCGATGGCACGTTTGCTGCACTCCACAAATAACAAAGAAAAACACTTACAAGTAGGGTCAGTACAAAACACAATACTGAGTAAGGTTCATCCATCGCCAACTCAAAATAGACAGCAATATATATCAGATAATAACTAAAATCGACTACCATACTCACAATAACAACAAAAAAAGTACCATACCATTGCCACCACCCAGCCACACTATGAGGACTCATGCCTCCACACCCTAACGCATTTGGGAAAAATAGTTCTTTAAATCTGAGTATCGTAACTGATTCAAGAATTCATCATTCTTTTACTATCCTGGTGTCGGACACGTGACACGCCGATCCTCTACTATCCCCTGGTGTCGGACGTGACCCCGATCACTACTACTATCCTGATGTCGGAACGTGACACCCGATCCTTACTACTATCCTGGTGGCGGAAACCGTACACCCGATCCCATTAATACTATCCTGGTGTCCCGGAACGTGACACCCCGATCCATTTACCCTCCTTCTTTTAGTTCATGCACCCCTTCTTTTATACCAAGAGGCCATCATCATTAACAGAGAGGGTTAGGTTTAAGCTTCACAACCTCATCTTTCAACCCTTACAATTACATAATCACCTCATGCAAGCTACCATTAAGCATATCGAAGACTTTCACTACTACCCAATACATATCACATTCGCTATTAATAGTTTACATTAAATAGCATAACATAACCTACCGCCACCGAAGAATCGTGATCTGCTCAATCTACTTCTACTCTCTTCTCCAAATCCTTGTTGTCCCTTCGTTGTCTTCTCTCTCTCTCACTCGTTCTCTCTGTTCGTTGTTCTATTTTTCTTATCAAACCCTTTTTCTTTTTACCCCTATTGTCCATATAATTAAGTATAAAGATGATAAAAATAACCCACTTTATTTCAAGGTTTTCCTCCTTTAACCCCCCGTAATTGAATTATAACTTTAGTCCACTAACTTTATAAATAAGCATGATAGTCCAAAATCCCTTAAACGTTTCCACGAAAGCCTACCCCAGTCGGTTTACGATAGGCCTGACGGTCTCGTCACGACTTGTGACGGTCTTCTACTGCATATCCGTCACAAGTTCAGAGAGTTCATTCTGTGGAAAGTTTGTTGACGGTCCGTCTTGCCCAACAACGGTCCGTCCTGCCATTTCGTCGTGACGTTCAGAGAGTCGATCTCAGTACTCAAATTTTCAGGATTCAAGTGTTTTGAACGAGACACCCTCGACGGGCCGTCGCGCCCTATGACGGTCTGTGAATGGATCCAACACGACCCATATATTTATTACCAGAAGAAACTCTACGCTGAAAACGAGCTAAACAGGTCGTTATCAATAATGGATACCAATTTACCTAATCGTTCGTGCCTCCGAATGATCACAATAAAACAACAAGGGCGAAGAGGATATAACCCCACCCCCCCCCCCCCCCCCACCCTCAAGCCCCCCCCCCTTCCCCTCCCCCCCCCCCCCTTGTTGAGGATGGTAATAACCCCCCCCCCCGGTAACTTCCCCCATCCTTGAGCAATCTGTAAACAGGGGTGCTGCTTTTTTTCTGCATATCAGCCTCCTTCTCCAGTGGACCTTTCAAAAATTGGTCGATTCTTCACCCATTCGTAACTTTGACATCCGGACTGCACAATCATTTAACCTTGGAGCTCATACTTAGCAGTGGACATTTCACAACATACACCTCCACCCCAAATGGTGCAACGGACATCACATCCTCATTAAGACAAATTCTCATCAGAAGAACTGAAGCATCCCAACGCATAATGTAGTTTCCAGTTTACATCCCATGGTACCTTTTCCAGCATAGACACATGACATACCCGGGTGCACCCCTGCCAGTCCTTGGGGCAAGGCTAATTCATATGCTATACCTTCCCCACCGCGCTTCAAACTTTCAAATGGACAATATACCTTCGAACTAAAGCTTACCCCTCGCTTCCCAAACCCGCATCATCACCCGTTCATGGGTGAAACGTCAGTAAGACTTTTGTCACCCTCCATAAAACTCAAGTCTCTAACTTCGATCTGCATATTCTTTCTGCCTACTTTGAGCGCTAAAAATTTTCTGAATGCATTTCCTTCATCTAAAGATTCCCTCAGAAGGTCCATACCCCAAAGGTCCCTAACTCAAGCATCAAATCACCCAATTGGAGACCTACTCTTCTCCATACAATGCTCAATTGGTGTCCATATCAATACTTGAGTGAATAACTATGTTGTATGAGAACTCTGCTAAGTGTAAGTAGTTTATCCCAAGACCACCAATTCTATCAACACATGCACAGTCATACCTCCAAAACTGAATCGTTCTACGGACCCATCAGAACTGACCAATCGTCTGAGGTGAATAACGGTACTAAATCCAACCTAGGACCCTCATTCGGCAGGCAATGTTTATCAAAACTTAGAATTAAATACGTACCTCTATCTGATATAATGGAAAGTGGAACTCCCATCATCGAACAATTTTCTGAGATGTAAGTTTGGCTAACGTTCTCTTCTCTCATTATAAGTCACCTTTACCGGAATGGAAATGAGCAGACTTAGTTAATCTGTCAACAATTACCCAAATGGAGTCATACTTACCCTTGTCTTTGGAAGACCACCACGAATCTATTGCAATTCTCTCCACTTCCATTCAGGAATGGCATTCTCTTAAGTGTCCCAGCCTCTATGTTCATACTTACCTGCTGACAATCTGCATTGAGCAAGCAAAATCAACAATGTCACGCTTCCTCTACTCCACCAAAAATGTTGCTTTAAGATCACGATACATCTTGGTTGCACCAAGGATTGTTAGAATACCTTGAACTATTACCTCTGTAAGATAGTGTGGAATCAAACATCGCCACGGGGTACACATATACCTCACCCGTATTCTCAAACACCTTCCTCATCGATTTTACTTTTAAGCTTCTCCCGCAACACCTTATCTCGGAGCCCGGATCAGTTTCTCATCCGTAAACTGCTTTCCTTTAATCTTACCAAGAAAGGAAGATCTTGCCTCCACACAGGCCAAAATCCGTCCCCTCCATTTATTGCTTAGCCTCATAAAGTCAGTAGACAAAGTCGAACCTCTCTGGCCAATGGCGTCTGAAACCGCAAATGGCCTAGACTTCCCATCTCCCTGCCTTTCTACTTAAGCATCTGCTACAACTTGCTTTTCCCGATGGTACAAGATAGTGATCATAGTCCTCAGTGTTTCCATCCTCCTCCTCTGCCTCAATTCAATCTTTCTTTCTGAGTAAAGAACATACGGTAAACTATTATGATCTGTAATAGACTTTCACATTTACCCCATATATATAATGTCCTCCATTGCTTTTAATGCAAACACTACTGCTAAACCAACTCCAATCGTGGGTCGATAATTAGTTCATGCCCCTTTAATTGCTCGAGGCATAGCAATTCCCATTCTTCTCTTGCAATAACACCTGCACCCAAACCAAAATAGGTTCATCACATAAACAATAACTCTTCTTACCTTCCACTTGCAGGTAAGAATTGGTGGTCGTAGTCAACAAGGTCTTGGTTGGCTAAAACTTTTTCTTGCTTTCTTCACATTCGTCCGACCATACAAATGGCACACTCTGGCTTAGTCAAATTTGTCAGTCGGAAGCAACGGAAGAAAATCCCTTGACAAAATTGACGGTATTAGCTAAGCTTAAACGCAACGCAGCCCTTACCTCTGTAACATTATTAGTCCTTACCCCAATTCTTCACCTTCACTGCTCAATCTTGGAAGGATCCACATACTCATCCTTAGAACCCACATGCCCAGAAGGACACTGATCTAGCAAACTCACACTTAGAGAATTTAGGCATAAAGCTTTTTATCCCTCAACATTTCCAATACCATTATCAAATGCTCCTCATGTTCTTATCCTTCTTTTGCTTATACCAGTATCTCAATCAATAAACAATCAATGACCAAGAGATCCAATATGGGGCTTAAAATCCCGTTTCATCAGACTCATGAAAGCAGCGGGGGCACATTCGTAAGTCCAAAAGACATTACTAAGATTCATAATGCCCATACCTGGTTCAAAAAGCAGTCTTTGCACATCTGCTGCCCTAGTATCAATTGATATACCCAGAATCCTCAAGGTCGATTGTGAGAAGGTCAAAGCACCTTGTAACTGGTCGAAACAAATTCATCAATGCGAGGAGAGCATACTTGTTTCTTAACCGTTACTTTATTCGTTGCCTGTAATCTCATGCCATCCGAAACTCCCATCCTTCTTCTTTTCACAAATAAACCGAGCACCCCAAGGGGAAGCGGCTCGGTCCTAACGAAGCCTTTCCCTAACAACTCTTGAATTTGGGCCTTAACTCTCTTAAGTAACTAGGCGGGAGCCCTCCTATAAGGGTATGGCAATGGGGAAGTACTCCGGCCTCCAGATCAATGCAAAAGTCAATATCTCTATCTGGTGGCATACCTGGAAGGTCTGCAGGAAACACAATCCAGAAACTCCGGACTATCCAAACTGCTAAATTGAAGGTACTTGGGTAGATCGTCCCTGAGGTGGTGCAAGAAAGCTAACACCCTTTACTAACCATCCTCTTACACAATAAAGGAGCTGATACGAACTGAGTGGAAGTGTAGTCCCCCTTCCACACTAACGGGTCTGTCCCAGGCTTGGCCAATGTCACAGTTTTGGGGATTACAATACTAAGATTGGCAAAGTTTTGGAGAAAGGCAAATCATACCCAAAATTACAATCGAAATCACCAATTTCGAAGATAACCAAGTCTACATTAGTATTACTCCCCCATAAAGTCCCAATACAAGACCTATACCCTTTTCCACCTACACAGACTCCCCACCGGGTAGAAACATCACCAGCCATGTCAAAGTAGATCAACAATGTAAATTAAAAGCCAGTAACAATAAGGCGATACATATGAAACTGTGGAGCCAGGATCAATAATACAAAAGCCATGCAATCAACAAACCAAAAGATTACCTGTTAAACGCATCAGATGTCCCCACTTTCCGACCTGCCTAGGGCAAGCGTAACAATGGCCCTATCACCTGTCGCCCGTTTCCCTACCCATGTTTGTGCTGCAGTTCGTTCGGCTTGCCCTCCACCGCGTTGGTTTGGTGCGCACCACGCCTCCAAATGTCAAGCCTCTTCATGACCACCTAAAAAAAATAAAAAAAAAAACAAATTGTCTACCCTCTGACTATTGGGGGTCTGTACTCTTTTTGGAACAATATCTCTTATATATGTCCAATTTTTCCCCACATCCATAACACTCTCTGGGTTCAAGCATAGTCTCTGTGAGAACGACGAGTCTGGGGATAACCTCCAAACTCAGAAAATGTTGACCGGTCGCGGTGACCCCAGCTACAAACCTTTAGTGAAGACTTAATAGGTCGGAGCTGGATACCTCCTAACTCTGTCCTGCTTGAGTAAGAACCACTAAAATATCACCTCCCTTACGAAACTTCTAGATGCTGATGCCATGGTGAAGTCATCTGGCTTCACTCCTCCAACTCTATCACAAATCTACCACTTCCTGAAGGATTTTGCTGCGTAGATACCTGTAAAGCTGATCTCAATCTGACCTCATCCCTTCACAAAACGGTCGAATCAGCTCTTGTGGACTGAAGCAAAGCTGGGTGGGCATACCTAGATAATGGCCGATACTTAGGCCTCATCGTAGTGACCGACCCACCTGCCTTGCTTCGAGGCTCAAGCACTCATTCTCCCCCTATCCCTCAAAGTTCCCGGGATATATACTTCTCCATAACAAGCTAGAGAATGAAATGCCCAGTCATAGGTGGTGTGCTTGTGCTGGGTTGACGATAGTACTGTGGTTTCACGGTATAATTAATTCTTTTCCTTAAGTTTAGTGGTCCAAAAGCCTTTTGTTGGGCTAATTTTTATACAATTGATCTTTGTTTTTGCAGGAAATCTGTCCAAAGCCAAATGCGGAGATTTTTAGAGAGAATGCAGAAGAGACAACCCTACGAGCGTTATGAACGGTCCGTCATGCCTGTGCGGTTCTGTAGTTGGCAGCATAGAGAAGCTGCTGAAGGAAGATGGAAGATCGACAAGTTGGGATTACGAAAGCTTGTGACGGTCCTCATTGGCGATGACTGTCCCATCCTGCAGGTTCGTCGTGAAGATCAGAGAAGTGATCCCAGTCCACCCCAGATTCCAAAGTTGAAGAGTCTTTTGAAACGAACCTTCGCCGGCCGATGTGACCGTTTGCCTATGAGGTCCTTCACACTTGCCGTTGAGGGGAATAGAAATCAGCAGAGAATTGCACCAAGTATGGGACGACGAGTCCACGACGGTCTGTCATGACCACGACAGTCCGTCGCGTGGATCCCTTCGACCCAGCCCCGCGTTTTGGCAGATTCCCTAATAGAACCCCTGTTTAATTAGGTTTTTATTTTTTATATAAATAGTTCGAAAAACCTCGTTTTGGAGGTTAGACTCTACTAGATAGAAATCATATATAACTTGTTATGCGTGTTTTGATTCTTTGGAGATTGCTACAAGTAATTTTTGTGATTAATCAAGAGCCATTTTTCGGACTTTACTCTTTCTCATTGAAGTAGTACATGATTCTAGTTAATATATTTTGAATATTTGTTATGGCTATAGTAACTAAAACTCCATAACTAGGGTTTGTGGGAACCTAGCCAAATAATGAGATACCCTAGCTAAACTACATCTAGAAAAGTGTCTTGCATTATTATATTCTTTCGCTTAGAAGGTCTTTTTAACGGATGATCAACGTTAGAAACTCGCCTTAATGCTACTTGGCCGTGACCAAGGAGGTAGATAATAGGAAAAAGAATTATTACATAGATTTATTGTATACTATATAGTGGTGTGCGTGTCTGTAATGGATTGTACGAGGTGTAACTTAGTCAAATATCGATACGTGCTTAATTATTCGGAACGATAAGGGTTAGGAAGCACACACGTAGCCGGACATGTGCGGATGAGATTTTTCCCCCCCCCCCTGAAGCCAAGTACCAAAGGATTTAGAAATACAATAACTTATCACTTGCATGCAAATCCTAGGGAAAGAATTGGGTATAGTTAGAATTATGAAGTTATGAACCTGTGGGACACGTAAACGCCTAGTTACTCTTTGGATTAGTTGATTAAAAACCCACTTTCAAAACTGTAAGTGTCTCTTTCAATTCGTTAGTTCTTTTTACTATTAAGAAATACAACCCCCCTGTTTACATTTTGTTTTTTACTTTCTAAGGAGTTATCAACCGAACATAGTAAATAACAAGTACAGTTTTAATCTAGACTATTTTCCTCGTGGGAACGATCCCAACCTCACTAGTTGGGTTATTTACATTGACGCGACCGCATTACTTCTTATTTGAGAAGTAAAATTTAGCGTATCACCTGTTTGGCGCCGCTGCCGGGGATTTAGCTTGTAGATTAACTTGAACTTATTACTGTAGTTTAGTTGATATTTCTTGATTTTACTTGTTTTTATTGTTTTGATTTCTTTTCATAACATCTCCTTGTAGCCAAATACCGGAGAGGAAAGAATCGTTGTTCCCTACGTCACGAGTTAGAGCGTACACGGGCGAAACATGATCGAATCTGGGAATCATGATTAGGATTCCAAACCCAGACAAATCCCAGCTCCGATTGATGGTCATTGGTCATATGTTACCCGATGCTCCGGGTGACCTCAACAGAGGGGCAGTATCCGCTCCATCCACGGCCCCAGCATACTACAAGGCTATGATAAACATAGCCGATTCGACGGCCACTGGTTTTTGCCTCTCTACCACCCACTATGCCACATATTTGTTGAGTACTAGTAGTCTAGACATGACATAATGACTACACTGCCACATGAGGTATTTGTTTCAGGGCTACCCATTCTGAGGATCCACAATGTCCACATAACGACTAAGGTAAGGTGAAGAATATAGTAACACATCTATGTCATTAGGTGGATGAGGAACTCTGTATTTGTATCTAAGACATTGTGACATAATGGGATCAAAGTATTATTCATCTCTCACTGACGGGAGAGGCTGCTATTTGTTCACTGAGCTCCATACAACTCCAATCGTTACTGGGATCAACTAGGGATGTCTTCTAGTCACGCTACTATCCGGTCTCCAAGAAACTAACCACAAAGACAGGGTGAATACCTTTGTGGCACTACCAGGAGATTTCCAGTTATAGTTTCTTGGAAGATTCACCTCATTCTTGAAAGTGTTCCAATCACCGTATAGATGATGAGTCACTGAAGAATTTCTATAGGGACAGATTATAACACAACAAAGCGTATTGACACTATAGCAGGTGGAATTCGTCATGATAAGTCCTTATGCGAGATCGCTAAAATTGAGAAAAATCTCCCGGAATAACAAAGCTTGGAGTTTAGAAAATCTGATACAGGGGCAACACCTTTGCATTGCAGTCCACTCACAAACCCAGCCACAGAGATATTCGTGAAGAAATGGCTCAAATAAGAACTTAGCTGGGTTGGTACTAAAACATGTCACTGGGGTGCATAAAAGATGAATTCAAGTCAACTACTTGGCTAACACCCCTCCAACGATGAGTGTTATTATGAGGAGGATTCCCTATGTAGTAAATGAACAATGGGGGTTTCCGACAAGCGCCCAAGGCTCAAATCAGGATAATCTGGCGCCAAGGTCAAGGGAACCAAGGTCGGAACTATGGTAACTACAATCGTGGGGTCATTCTGTCCCGAGGGATGTGAAACTACAAACAATCGCGACAACAACTTAATTAGGGTAACTAGGGTAAGAGAAACGACCGGAATGGACCCCATGTTTCCTCCTCCCAAAATCGGAATGTTACTCCTAGGGAGGTGGAGGTAGTAATGTCCTCGATTTAGGATATGTGTCATAAAATATGATGAGGTTCGATGCTAGTGATGAGCACAATAAAGAGTTGAGAAATGATTTAGCGGGTATTGGGCAAAAAGTTGATCCCTGCATATCATTAAGCAACTGAGTTACAAGTTGGCCCCAATTATCTGCAACTGTGAACACACGGCAACCGTGCACCTCTTCCATCAAACTGTCCAAATCCTAAAAATGATGGACCATTGTAATGCAATTACTACTCGCGGTGGTAATCAAACATTGACCCACCTATGCCATCTATGATAATAGGTGACCAACAGAATCTGATAAAGTGGTAAAGTTGAATTGCTGATTAGAGGATAACACTGCAAAAGTGTTTAAGTGCCTAAAAGGTAACTCCTATGCTGGCCACCAACCCTCATTTCCTCAGAGATAGTGAAAAGACCGGGTGGGGGAGTGGGGGGGGGAAATTGGTAAAATACCAACCGGCGTTTTATAAAATGTTTAAGCAACCTTTCTATCAATGTCCCTTGGGTAGAGCTTTAGAACAAATTCCCCGTTACGTTGACGCCAAATTTATGAAAGATCTGGTCACAAATAAAAGAATCGGTCACTTTAGGGATGATGATCAAATGCACCTTGTTAGTGCTATTGCTACAAGATCCTCTGTCGAGAAAAAGAAGATCCGAGTTTGTTTTACTATTCCTTGTACCATCGTGATATTACATTTTGGCGAAAGCATTATTGTGATCTGGGGGCAGCATATCTCATGCCCTTCTCTCGATTTACAGAAGTTGGGTTTGGGTGACCCAAGCCCACTGCTATGCGGCTTCTGACGCTTGATCGAACTGTAAAAACGACCTAAGGGATACCTCGATGTGCTAGTAAAGTGGAGTCCTTCATATTTCCAGCAGATTTTTGGTATTCAATTCTGATTGCGAGGTCGATTTTGAAGTGCCCATTATTCTTGGGAGGCCATTCTTGCTTACGGTAGAGCCTTAGTATGACATGGAACAGGGGAAATAAATTCGATTGAACAATGAGGAAGTGACTTTATTTTGTAGTCCATGAGCAGAGTGGTGAGCTCCAATCGGCATCTGCTATACTCCTACAACCATGGGTGCGACATCTGAACCAAATACAGAACGTCTAAGGTGTAGAAGCATTAGCTGGCAGTAATAATGAACTTTGATATTGATTGTTTGAAGAGTAATGAGTCAACTTAGTCCCGGCTCTGACCGAGTGATGTTCGTTTAAACCGAAGAAATTGGCTTGATATGAAAATCGCGAGTCCCCACCGCGAAACCATCGATAGAGGAGGCTCCAAAGTTACTTAAAGCTCTCCTCCCACCATCAATCTAGGTATTCTTCTTAGGAAATGTGACACTTTACCGTAATCATTGCATCAGATCTGGATGAACAAACAGTTGAGTTTGTGAAGGTACTATAAAAGGTTCAAAAGAGCCCTTGGGGTGACCATTGCGGACATTATTGGTACCATCCTAGTATTTGCTCTCATAAAATCCAACTCATGCGATCATACGAGTGAGATGAGCACCAGAGACGCTTGAATCCTCCTATGAAGAGGTTGATGATTGTGCAGAAGGAATTATCAAGTGGTTGGATGCTGGAGTAATCTATCCAATCGCCGATAGTTAGTTGGGTATGCCCGGTTAAGTGTTGTTACCTAAGAAGGGGAAATGACTGTGGTCCCAACGAAAGAATGAACTGTTCCAATGAGACAGGTTACTGGATGGAGGGTGTGTAGGGATTACCGTAAACTGAACTCAGGACTGAAAAAGACCATTTCCTATGCCCTTCATGATCAGATGTTGGATCGACTTGCCGGAAAAGGGTGGTAATTGTTTTTCTTGATGGGTATTCGGGGTATAATCAGATTTCTATTGCACCAGAAGATCAAGAGAAAACCCACTTCACTTTTTTTTTTTTTTTTGTGTCCATATGGGACTTTTGCGTTCAGAAGATGTCGTTTGGGTTGTGCAATGCACCCGCAACCTTTCAGAGATGTATGATGTCATATTTTCTGACATGGTGGAGGCTACTTATAGAGGTTTTTATGGATGTTTTTTGGGTTGGTTATTCATTCAGCGGGCGTAACCAAGTTATCTGAGGTTCTTAAGAGATGTGAAGACTGCAATTTGGTACTAACTAGGAAAAGTTCATTTCATGGTGAAAGAGGGTAGTGTGTGGTCATCGCAGTTCAGCAAGGGCATAGAGGGTGATCTATCTTAAAAGTTGAGGTATAGAGTAGACTGCCCCCCAATTCTGTGAAAAGGTGTGAGAAGCTTTTTGGGCATGCCAGGTTTTTACGAAGCTTCATCAAGGACTTTTTCAACGATCTGCACACCCATTGTTGCAAACTGTTGGAGGAAAGATTGTAAATTTTGTTTTTGAGAATCTTGTCTTAAGACATTCGCGTGAACTAAAGAAAAAATTGGTATCTGGCCATCAATTATTTCCCCGGATTGGGAGCAGTCCATTGAGTTAATGTGCATGACGTGGGGTAGCTCTTGGTGTATTACTGGGGACAGAGGAAAACAAAATCCTCACCCCATGATATGCTAGTAAAGCCTAAATGAAGCTCAAACGAACTACAAAGTGATTGAGCAAGAAGAACTCCTAGCAGTAGTGTTTGCTTTTGAGAAATTTCGCTCTTATTTGCTAGGTTACTAGAGTTATAGTGCATTACCTGACCTTGCATTGAGATATTTGATGGCGAAAAAGGACGCGAACCCCAAGGATGATTCGTTGGGTATTACTTCTGCAAGAATTTGACTTGAAGTGTGGATAGAAAGGGCTGAGAATCAAGTTGTGATCTTTGTCTCGTCTAGAGGATGAAGTAGAGAGAGTTAGGGGATAAGACTGCCATTGATGACACTTCCCCGATGAACATGTATTGGCGACTTCACAAGAATTGATTCCGTGGTTAGCAGACCTTTGCGAACTATCTGGCTCGGATATTGTCCATCAGACTTGTCCTTTCATCAAAGGAAAAGTTCATGTAACATGTGAAGAGTTCTTTTGGGATGAACCATACTGGTATAGGAGTTTGTGCCGACGGGCTATTCGGCGTTGTGTTGCCAGAATGTGAAATGTTGAGTGTGTTGGGCAGGCCATTCTTCACTGTGGGGGACATCACAGTGGTATCCGAACCACTCACAAGATTTGCAAATGTGGTTACTATTGGCCAACTCTCATCAAGCTGCTCATGGGTTTGCTAAGCATGGGAAAAATGTCAACGTGATGGTGGTATTTCAAGAAAGCAAGAGCTCCCCTATACCTATTCTTGTGAATTGAGTTATTGATGTGTGGGTATTGATTTATGGCCCTTTCGTAGTTATCATGGATGAAAGACATTCTAGTACCAGTTGATTATGTATCTAAGGGCGAAAGACATAGCACTCGCAAACAATGAAGGAAAGAGTGTCACTGCATTTTTGAAAAAGATATATTATATCGTTTTGGCACCCAAGGGCTAGTATAGTGGATGGGGGCTCCCACTTCGGCAACAGATTATTCAAAGGGTTATTGGAAAATATGGGGTTCGCCATAATGCGGCCACTCCTTCCACCCTCAAACTAGTGGGCAAGTGACGTGTAGAAATCGAGAGATCAAAGATATTGTCCAAAACATTGAAAGCTAGTAGAAACGGATTTGGTAAAGGAGGCTTGTGATGCTATTTGGGACACCGGACAGGCATATAAGACTCCATGGTATGTCTCCATACCAAATTTGTATATGGGAAAGCTTGTCATATACCGGTGGAGTTAGAGCATAAAAGCAATGTGGCTATGAAGAAGTTAAAATGGATTGGAGTGAAAGCTGCAGAGCACCGGTTTAAATGGGTTGAATGAAACTTGAGAATTTCGCCTGAAGCCTATGAAAGCTCAGCCCTATACAAAGAAAGATGAAAAGATACCATGACAACAAAATTGAAAAACGAGAGTTTATGGTTGGGCGATTTGGTGCCTTTTAGTCATTTCTAGATTGCGCGTGTTTCCAGGCCCCCCCAAAAAAACTTCAACTTCAAATGGACTGGTCCTTACACGGTACCCAAATATTCCCTCATGGAGCAGTGAGTGGAACCAAGGCGGGTTTTGCGGTTCAAGGTGAATGGACAGCGCATAAAAATCTGATATCGGGCATGTGATAGGCGGAATTGAAGTGATCGAGAGTCCATCTGATGAAGTTGAGTAATCAAGTGTCCCCAATGTGCCGCGACATTAAATAAGGCGCTTGTTGGGAGGCAACCCAATAATTATCCATCTTTTTAATAATGGTAGCATTTTTTTTATTAATGGGTTTTAAATTTGCAGGAAATCACCAGGAAATTCTGCAGAACACTATTCGCAGTAGCCATGACGGATACAACGACGGGCGGTGCACATGCAACGGACCGTCGAGCTCGCAACACCAGGTACGTAGTTCGGTATTTGATATATAGGGCACACCACGAACCGACTACCGACGGCCCTGTACAATGCGACCGGACCGTAGACGGGGAACCTTGCGTGATTAATGAATTCTACCCGACCCGACACGACGGACCCTTTTCAAAATTTGACGTTTATAATTCACCCCTTCCATATTTCCCCTCTTAATTCAAATTCCTCTCATCACCCCTCTCTTGTCAACTTCAACACTTCCCCCACCTGATCATTACTCCCACAATCTCACCAAACTCTATCGTTGTCATCTACTAGTTGGTGCGCTGCTATTGGTATATACCTGCCCACCTGAATCATCCTCACTTGTGTTTTCTTCATTTCCAAGGTATGTTGCTCTAAATTTATACTCTTTATTTGCATTTTGTTAGTAGTTCGTATAGCTTAGTTTTAGTCGTATATGTTTCCTTGATGTATTATGTCTAACATAGGCTCAAACTGTTCGAATATGCCATTGTTGATAACCCTAGGCATAGGTAATTTTGCATTGGAGTTTCTTAGGTAGTTGGGATTAGACAAAGATAGGTCCACAAAACTACAAGAACCAGTGGGTCACGGGTGCTTAGGGGTACGTAGTTTGCAACTGGCCCAGAACGCGACCCCGATGACGGGACCGTCGCACACACGACGGAACATGTAGGGTCCGTGCCAGGAAAACCCTTAGCACATGCCCAAGGACACGTGTGCGGACGTCGTATTCACGATGGTCCGTCCGGCACGACCGTCATAATGGTCAGAGACCCCTCTGATAAGGGTCTCCCAACATTTTCCACGTGTCCTACGACGAGATCTTAGACGGACCCGTCAGACACCACGACGGCGGCATGCACGACCGTATAAATGGTCAGAGACCCATCTGATAAAGGGTTCTCCCAAACATTTCAAGTGTCCTACAAGGACTCTTACGACAGGGACCGCATAACAACGGACGGTACCGTACCGACACCTAGGACGTCATGCTGGTCAGCGACCCTCTGCTAAGGGTCTCCCCAACATTTCTAAGTGCATACGACAGACTCTTAGCGGACCGTCGTACTTAACGACGGTTCGCCTGCTTGACCGTCATGTGGGTCAGAGACCCACTGGTAAGGGATTCTCCCAACATTTCTAAGTGTCCTACGATGGACTCTTACAGACGGAGTCGTACTCCCGACGGTCGTCATGCTCGACGTCATGATAGTCAGAGACCACTCCTTCAGGGTTCTGTATTTTTATATTACATTAGGCCCAAGTACAACACGGACGACATCATGACGTCCGTATAGCCACGTCGAGCCGTCATCCGGTCTCTTCGTGTTGATACAGTTTCATTATTACTACCACAACTATTTCAAAGTTTAATGTCATATGAGCTTGCCTGTCTTGCTTTGCTATTACTATTACTAAATTGCTCCTGTCACAGGTACTATGACTATGCACACAAGCAGGACCGCACTATGTATGCGGGCGACTAAGTTTGTCGCCCGCTGCCCGCATGGTCTCGCTCTGATGATGAGCGGAACCCTGAGAGTAAATGCCAGCAGGAACCTCCGCCCTTTCTCGTGCTACACGTGCCCCCAGAGGACCACACCCAAGAAGGTGGCGTCTGCTTAGGTCACTGCCTCCCAGTCTGATGAGGAGCGCAACAATGACGCTACC
The DNA here is from genome assembly GCA_027704765.1 of Solanum habrochaites. Taxonomy (NCBI): domain Eukaryota; kingdom Viridiplantae; phylum Streptophyta; class Magnoliopsida; order Solanales; family Solanaceae; genus Solanum; species Solanum habrochaites. The sequence goes on along the minus strand of JAKWJA010002499.1, from coordinate 18,420,065 downwards.
CTCTGGGTCAGCCACAATTGAGGACGGAGGAGGGTCTGGCTCCTAGGAGATCTCGGTCGAGGAAGATTCGGGCAGGATGCGGTTCCCGCACCCGCACACTGGTGCAGCGTCGGCATCGGATGATGAGGCTTTCAGTCAGACTTACATCCGGCGCACCAGCCAGCTCCCCACCCAGCCTCTGACAGCAAATCGGTGGTTGCGTTGGAAGGCCGTTTCAGTGGTACTCCGACGCAAATTCCTGAACTGAAAAGGAGTAAGTAGTAATGACTCGGACACTCAACTTGGAGCGGCGGGGTGGGGGTATTACAGGGAGTCTCCCACGATGCCAGAGATCACAACCTATTCATCAGGCACCGCTTAGAGTGGCAACAGCCCGTCCGTTGGGTGATACACTGAAGAAGTGGTCTCAGAAGTGGTTCGAGAGTTCTACGCATCCTACGTAGCAGCTCTCCGATACAGATCGATAGGCGGGCTGCTCCCGCTAACAGGCCCCATGGAGCAGGTTCGAGTCGGGGGTCAGGGTTGACATTTCCATGCCAGCTAATCCGCGGATTCTTAGGAGAGGACAGAGCTACGCGGAGTCCCACATGCGAGGTTGACTAACGCTGGCAGATAGTGAAATGAAAGAGGGCAGTTCTTGGCGAGCAGGCACTGAGAGAGATCACCAAGCGGTGATGGCACTGCACCTATCAGTAGAACGGAGAGGGTGCAGATTGGGTCACCGGAGCGAAGGGGGCCATCAAGAAGGCCAACCTCACGTTCGTCGCGAAGTTCTTGTGGCATGCTCGTCCGTCACTGCTTTCCCCCACAGCTGCTGTGATAACATCGTCACTTGGAGCGCGCCACCGTCGATCAACAAAGCTGGTGGGTCGGTTTCCCAAACCCACATCATCTGAAATTCTGGACAACCCCCCCACACCCTCAGTGGTGTCCATCAGCAAAAACCGCACCCTCAGAGTGCTCCTCTTGTTATCTACAGTGCGGGAGTAGACGCCCCAACCGCTATCTGCGATGCTATGATCTTGATGTGCCCCGCCTCAGCGAGTGAGGCTCTCCTCGCGGCCTCCATCTCTCGGTTTGCTCCTTCTACTTTGCTCGCGCATATCCCCTGATCGACCCCTTCGCTTTTAGACTCTTCTCTCGGGAAGGGGAAGATGGGGAATGTCTGGAGTAGAAAACAAGGCCGACCAATACAGTATCCTCAGCAGCCGACAGAATCGAAAACTCTCGTCTCTAGGATCGTGCTGATGTCTGGCACGAAGACTGTCTACTGCAGCCTGAAGAGTGAAATCTACGGAGGGGCTGGTCGGGCTATAACACTTTCCTCTAATCAAAGGCATCTATTGCGCTGGTTAACCTCAGCAAATCTTCGGATCTGCCTCTCCATACGCGCTTCAGACTCAGGATAGACTCGGCATCCACGGCTGGATATGATGCAGAAGAGTGGCATTGTGCCTCCAGTTTTGTACTCGAGCAAGGGGACGGTGCGGTTAGAGGGGCATGTGCTACTACCCCGGGATAGACTCGACCGGGTAGTGTCGGTGGGGATGTTGGTGGCTGTGCGAGCCAGGGCCACCTTACCGAAGATCATCGGTAAGTGGTGGCATCTCTGGACGGGCCCTCGAATTGGGGACAAACTCATTGGCTCGTATCTGATGAGCCGAGCGTCAACAGGTTACACGGGCGGGGTCGCAAAGAGCATGTGCCAAAAATGGGCACACTGCAGACCTGCAAAGGGGCAAAGATCAGCACGGAAAGGGGTAGGTGGTGGTGGCTTTGAAGGTCCCTTCGTGCAGACTGCCCTGGAAGAAGCATGCATGGTCAACCTCGAAGCCGGCTATCATCGCCGCCATCAGCACTGCATCAGAGCCCAGGTGACTATGTTCTCAGCAACTGTGGGGGAAGGGGGGGAAGGCTAGAGAGTGACGCAAGAGCAGCCACAAGAACTGGCGGAGAACGTGAGTGACTTTTGATGGCCCCATTCGGCCTCGTGACCAATCGGCACCCTCTCCGTCGCTGATAGGTTGGGTAGGCCATCACTCTTGGTGGTCTCCCTCAGTACTGACTCTCGTAGGAACTGTCATCCTTCATATCTGCCAAGCGATAGTCAAATTCGGGAGTGATGGGGGTCCTAGTACGACTCTAAACTCTCGCCGTATAGGACCGGCGGACGATGGCTGGCAGGGAAATGCGACCTGCACGCCCGGACTCGAACCTGCTCCAATGGGGCCTGTTAGCGGGAGCAGCCCGCCTCTCGATCTGGGATCGGAGAGTCGCTACATAGGACGCGTAGAACTCTCGTACCATCTCATGCGTATGTATCCCAATGGACGTGCTGCCACTCCAAGCGATGCCTGGTGAAGAGGGTTATGAATCTCGGCATCGTGGGTAAGGCTCCCGTGAGTACCGCCGCTCAGGGTGAGTGGCGAGTCATTAATCCTTTGTCGTTCAAAGAACTTTGCGTCGGAGTAAACTTGAAACTGCCGTCAACACACCAACCGGTTTGGCTGGTCAGCGGTGGGTGGAGTGGGGACCGAACTGGCTCAGGCTGGGGGACTTGGAGTCTGAACTGTCAGCTCATCAGACGAGGCCGAAGCTGCAGCTGTGGCGGGTACGGTGACCCTCAGCAGATCCTGAAGCTTCTCGGACCAGGATACTCCTAAGGAGCCAGACGCTCTTCCTCGTTGTGGCGGACCCAGAGGGTGTGCCGGTCAGTGTGCGCTCCTCATCAGACTGGGAGGCAGTGACTATGCCGGGCGCCACCTTCTTGGGTGTGGCTCTTGGTGACACGTGTAGCACGGGAAGGGCGGAGGTGCTGGGAGCACATATTCAGGGGGCCTCTCATCATCAGACCGATGATCAATCGTGAAGACGGGGCAACAGACTTGATCGCCCGCGTGCGTAGGCTGGTCTTGCTTGGGTGCCATAGTAGATAGTACCTGCAAAGGGTCACTATTAGTACGGTAATGTGAAACAAGACAGGCAAACTCATTGACATAAAAATTTGAAAATAGTGTGTTAATTATATTGAAACTGTATCACACAACGGGACCGATGACGGTCGTCGTGACTATGAAGGGACCGTCTGAGGTCGTCGTGTATACTTGGTATATGTATGTATAGGAACCCTGAAGGAGGGATCTCTGACCATCATGACGGTCAAGCAGGATGGACCGTCGTGCTACGACGGTCCGTCGTAAGAGTCCGTCGTTGGACACTTAGACAATTTTGAGAGACCTTTAGAAACAGTGTCTCTGACCATAATGACGGTCGAGCAGGAAGGACCCGGGGGGATGACGGTCCGTCACAAGAGTCCGTCATAGACACTTGAAAAATTTTGAGAGACCCTTAGGAAAGGGCTCTGACAACCATGACGGTCGCGCAGGACGGACCGTCGTGGGTTAAGACGGTCCGTCACAAAAGTCCGTCGTAAGACACTTGAAAAATTTTGAGAGACCTTAGAAAAAGGGTCTGTACAACCATGACGGTCGCGCAGGACGGACCGTGTGGGTAAGACGGTCCGTCACAAAAGTCCGTCGTAAGACACTTGAAAAATTTTTGAGACCGCTGAGAAACAGGGTCTCTGACAAACATGGGTCGAGAGGAAGGACCGTCGTGGTAGACGGTCCGCGCACAAGAGTCCCGGGTAAGACACTTGAAAAATAATCTGAGAGACCCTTAGAAGCAGGGTCTCTGACAACCATGAAGGTCGCGCAGGACGGACCGTCGTGGGTAAGACGGTCCGTCACAGGCGACATTTAGCAGGGGTGCTAGGGCTTGTGGGACGGGACCCTATGACGGTCCGTGCTCGTGGGGCGACGGACCATCATGGGTCTGTTCTGAATAGCACGTATTAGACTTGAGGGTGCCTACGCATCCCCGATGACCCACATGGTTGTGTAGTTATGTGGGCCTAATATGTGGCTATACCACAGACCTAGAAACTACCCAAAGCACCATACCTATGGTTTGGGTTTTCAACATGGCACATTTGAACATTTGAAACTAGGTTTAGACATAAGCAGATAAAGGAAACAATATAGACTAAAAACTAAGGTAATACTAAATACAAAACCCAAATGCAAGGAAAATAAGATAAATGTAGAGACACATACCTTGGAAAGGAGAAGAAGAGAAGACAAAAGGAGAATGATTCTAGCAAGGTAGACACACAACAGTAGATGACAATGATAAGGCTTAGGTGGTTTTTGGGAGCAATGACAGTGATGGGAAGTGTGGAGGATTAAAGAGAGGGGAGGTGAGGGAATAATGAGGTAATGTGGTGAATATGGAGGGGGGAAATATAAACGGTAAACATTGGAAAAGGGTCAGCCGTGGTCGGGTCGGGGGTATTTTCATTAATTGGCGCGACGGTTCCACGACTACGGTCCGTCACATATGTGACGGCCCGTCGTATGTTCCGTCGTATGGGCCCTAATTTCAAATGACAGTACTACAACCTGGTGGACGGATGCCTACGACGGTCGTTTTGTGTGAAAAGGTCCGTTTGTATCCGTCAGGGCTAATGCGAAGTAGTGTTCTGCAGAATTTCCTGGTGATGTGCCTACAAATTTAAAACCCATTCATAGAAAGAATAAAAAATGTACCATTATTAAAAAACGATAAGTGTTGGGTTGCCTCCCAACAAGCGCCTGATTTAAGTCGCGGCACGACTGGGGACACTTGTTACTCAAACTTCATCAAGATGGTACGCTCGATACATTCATGCGCTGTTTCAGATGCCCGAGATAGATGTTTATGCGCTGTCCATTTACCTTGAACCGCACGCCCTCCTGGTTCCACTAAATGCTCCCATGAGGAATAGTTGGGTAACCGTGGTAAGGACCAGTCCATTTGGACTTGAGTTGCCATGGAAAAAAGTGCAATCTGGAATTGAATAAAAGCACCAAATCCCCAACCATAAACTCTCGTTTTTCAATTTGTTGTCATGGTACTTCTTCATCATTTCTTTGTATAGGGCTGAACTCTCATAGGCTTTCAGGCGAAATCATCAAGTCATTCAACTCATTTAACCGGTGCTCTGCAGCTTCGCTCCAATCCATTTTTAAATTCTTATAGCCCACTGGCTTATGCTCTAACTCAATCGGTAGGATGACAAGCTTTTCCATATACAAGTTGGTATGGAGACATACCAATGGGGAGTCTTAATGCTGTCCGGTAGCCCAAAGAGCATCATCAAGCCTCCTGACCAATCCGTTCTACTAGCATTCACTGTTTGGACAATATCTGCTTGATCTTCGATTCGACCTTCAACTTGCCCACTAGTTTGAGGGTGGTAAGGAGTGGCCCATTAGGCGAACCCATATTTCTCCAATAACTTTGAATATATGTGCAGAAGTGGGAGCCCCCATCACTAATAATAGCCTGTGGGTGCCAAAACGAGGAGAATATATTATTTTCAAAAATGCAGTGACACCTTCCCTCATGTTTGCGAGTGCTATGGGCTTCGGACCATTTAGATACTAATAATGCTACTAGCAATGTATTATCCCATGAGAACTCCACGAAAGGGCCCATAAAGTCAATACCCCACACATCAAATCAACTTCAATCCACAAGAATGGGGTTTAGAGGGAGCTTCTTGCTTTCTTGAAATACCACCATCAAGTGGACATTGTGTCACATGCTTTAGCAAAACCCACTGAGGCATCTGATGAAGAGTTGGCCAATAGTAAGCCACATATGCAAATATTTTGTGAGCGGTTCGGATACCAATGTGATGTCCGCCAACAGGTGAAGAATGGCATGCCTACAACACACTCAACATTTCACATTCTGGTATACAACGACGAATAAGCCCGTCGGCACAACTCTAACAAGTTGGTTCATCCCAAAAGAACTTCTTCACATCGTCATGAACTTTTTTCTTTGATGAAGGAAAAGTCTGATGGAACAATATCACTAGCAGATAGTCGCAAAATATGCGAACCATGGAACAAGTCTTGTGAAGCAGCAATACATGTTCATCGGGGAAAGTATCATCAATGTCAGTTTTATCCCTAAATCTCTCAATCGCTCATCCTTAGACGAGACAAATGATCCAAACTGATTTCAGTCCTTTTATCAGCACTTCAAAAATCAAATTCTTGGCAGCAGTAATACCCAGCGAATCAACCTTGGTTTCGCATCCTTTCGCCATAAATATCCAATGCTGAATGGTTAGGATGAACTATAACTCTAGTACCTAGCAATAGGACGAAATTTCTCAAAAGAAAACACTACTGCAAGGAGTTCTTGCTCAGTCACTTGTTAGTTCTCTGAGCTTCATTTAGGGCTTTAACTAGCATAGTAAATGGGGTGAAGGATTTTGTTTTTCCTCTGTCCAGTACTACACACAAGAGCTACCCACTGATCGCACATTACCTCGAATGATGCTCCAATCCGGGGAGGAATAATGATAGGCGCAGGACACATTTTTCTTTTATTCACCGAATGCCTTAAGACAAGATTCATCAAAACAAAATTTACAATCTTTCTCAGACGTTTGCACAATGGTGTGGGCAATCTTGAAAGAAAGTCTTTGATGAATCTTCGTAAAAACCTGCTGCATGCCAAGAAAGCTTCTCACACCTTTCAAGGATTGGGGGGTGTTGGGCGTCTTATTACCTCAACTTTAGGCTCGATCAACCTCTATGCCCTTTTCTGAAATGCGATGAGCCAACACAATACCCTCTTTTACCATGAAATGAACTTTTCCCAGTTTAGTACCAAATTGCAGTCTTCACATCTCTTAAGAACCCAGAAATGGTTTAAGCACCGCTCGAATGATCACCAACCACAGAAAAAATCATCCATAAAAACCTCTATAGTATCCCTACACCATGTCAGAAAATATTGACATCATACATTCTCTGAAAGGTTGGCGGTGTCATTGACACAACCCAAATGGCATTTTCTGAACGGCAAAGTCCCTATGGACAAGTGAAAGTGGTTTCTCTGATTTCTGGTGCAATAGAATCTGATATACCCCGAATACCCTCAAGAAAACAATACCACCCTTATCCGTTAAGTCTATCCAAACTCTGATCCATGAAGGGCCATGGGATAATGGTCTTTTTCGGTCCCTGAGTTCAGTTACGACTAATCCATACACCCCTCATCCAGTACCTGTCTCATTGGACAAGTTCATTCTTTGCGTTGGGGACCATCGTTGAAGTTTTTTAAACGGACCCTCGACGGCAGTTGTGCCTATGACGGTCCGCCACAACTGCCGGTGAGGGGAATGAAGGAAAGCAAGTAGAAGATATGCACCAAGTATGGTACTAACGAGTCCACGACGGTCCGTCATGACCACGACGGTTCCGTCGCGTTGGTCCGTCGACTCAGCCGCGCGTTTTGGCAGATTTTCCGCCAGAATTAGAAACCCTTGTTTAATTAGTTTTATTTTTTATATAAATAGTTATCTAAAAACCCCATTTTGGAGGTTAGACTTCGCTAATTAGAAATCATATTAATTAGACTTTGTTTTAGAGTGTTTTATTCTTTGGAGATTGCTACAATAATTTTTTTTTGGTGATTAATCAAGCACTTTTTCGGACTTTACTCTTTCTCAATTGAGTATTACTGATTCTTATTTAATATATTTGAATATTTGTGTTTATGGGCTATGAATTTAACTACTAAAAACAACAAAATAACGAGTGTTGTGGGAAACCATAGGCAAATAATGAGACTAAACCACTAGCGTAAATTAACATGCAGAAAGTGTCTGCATGTATTACTCCATTCTTTCTCTGAGAGTCTTTTTAAACGATGAATCCGTTAGAAAACTCTCGCCTTAAATGATGATACTTTCGCCGGACCAAGGAGGTAATATAATGGAAAGAATTATTAATTAAATTTAGGTATCCTATCTAATAGGACTCGTCTTGATTGGTACGAGTAGTAACTAGTCAAAATCGAATACGATGCTTCATAATGAGGTACGATAAGGGTTTGGCAAAGCAACACACGTAGCCAAAGAAGACCAAGGTGTTCGGCGTGGAGAATTTTCAGAATTCCCTTTACAAACAACAAAAGGATTTGAAATACATACTTATCAACAGCATATATATGCAAGATACTAGAAATAATTTTTATAGTTAGAATTATCAAGTTATGAAACCCCTGTGGGGACCACGTAAACCTAGTACTTTGATTAATTGATTAAAACAACCAACTTTCAAAACTGTTACGTGCTCTTTCAATTTCGTTGTAGTTCTTTTAACCTATTAGGAAAACACCCCCCCCCCTGTTTCATTTTTATGTTTTGAAACTTTCTAAGGAATTATCAACCGAACAATAGTAATAACAGTTAAAGTTAAGTCTAGAAAACTATTTTTCCTCGTGGGGAAAGATCCCAACCTCCACTAGTTGTTTTTTACAAAGATAAGAATAGACACCTAAACACAAGAAAAAAAAAAGCTTTACGTAGTCGTATTTTGAGAAGTAAATTTGTAGCGTATTATTTTCCACGATAACCAAATTATGGACGCAAAAAGAATAACAAGAATAGTAATCTCTGACTTTTGAAAGAATAAAATCTACTTTTGTAAGAACAAAATCGTGTAATCTATACTTAGAAATTTTATAATTCGCAATTGATTCATTCCACATAAATTTTTTAAGGAAATTATTCTATCTCGTTCATTGTCATTCTAACCATAAATTAGATATTCGTCTTATAGCAATCTGAATGAAAGTTATAAAATGTGAAATGACTAGTCTTAGAACATGGTTTGGAGGAAAATATTTTAAATTTTTCATGTTATCTTTACTTAAATGTTTGAAAAATATATTTCAAATTAACTCATTTTCCTCCAATGTAAGGAAAATGTTTTTTCGTTTTAAAACTGAGAAAAACATTTTCCAAACTCCACATCGTCATTTTTTTTCTTACCCCGCATTATCTGTACCCGACCCTCTCCAAAAAAATTTAAAATTATTTCAAATTTTAAGATTTTTTTACCCTCACCCAACACTACCCACAACAACCCCCCCCCCCCAACCAACCCCCAACCCCACCCGCCACCCCCCCCTCCCCCCCCCATAAAAAAACACTACTTTTTAAAACTTTTATTTGATTTATTTTTTATTATTTTTTACCCCCCACCCACGCGCCACTCCCCCTCCACCCCACCTACCCGTAAAAAAAGAATTTTTGAAAAAAATGAGTCCCATTTTTTTTTTTCTATTACGCCATACTACCCACCGACCCAGGCCAGCCCCGCGAATTTTAAAAAAAAAGAATAATACATTTTGAAAAAAAAAAAAAAAATCATTTTCACGCACCCTTACCCCTCCTCCCCCCCCCCAGGGTAATATATTATTGTTTTTTAAAAAAATCAAAAAAAATCATGGGTTAGGTCCCTGGTAAAATTCTAGGTTCAATTCCTAGTCGGATTTTGGAACGATCATCGGGGTTTGTCGCTAGTTGGGGAATGTATGGGGTGCGGTTTCTAGATCAATTAAGGCTGTCGTTGTATGGAATCAAAAATTATTATATCCTAAAAGCTTACTTTCTCACTCAAAAAATAAAGATATTTATGGCAAATATTGTTTCATTCACCAACCCAACATTAACGAAATATTTTTCAAAAAAATATTTTCTCTTCCATACTCAAACCAATCCAAAACCAAAACTGAAAAAATAAGTTAAAATCCAACCTAGAATTTTCAGTAAACATTTTCCATCATGCCAAACACATCCTAAGTCTAGTTCGACATAGTAGAAGATGTAGTATGGTTATTTAGAGCGGAAACAACTTAAATCTACTATTGTACTGAATGGGAAAAAATATTTATTATCTCGATTCCTAGTTTCGTTCCAATGAAACTGTGCTATCATTATCAAATCAGCTCACTTACACAATTATTTAACTAAGGCGAAATGATCTGATAGACCTCTATATTTGTATAGTGGGTCAAAAAAAAAAAAAATTGTTAAAAACATTGAAAAAAAAAAAAACTTTGATCTATTCTCTTTACAACTAAACCCGGTAAACAAACTCATTAAACACATATGGCAAATCGCGTGACCTTAACCATGCTTATGTGGAATTAAGATGGATATAAAAACAAGTTGCAGAGAAAGTGTACCACCACCCCCAAAATGTCCAAAGCAGTGAAATAGCATATTTAAACCACTTTAAAAAATACTAAACTCCTAATTCTGTTGCAATCATTTTTGTGAGGATATATTGGATGACCACCCCATCCTTGGTTAATTCTCTTCAATAAAAATCAAATGAGTAGTAAAGTATGCTAATACGGTCAATAATAAAGGCGACCATCAAAAAAAAAACTCCTAGGTTATTTTCATCATTTATATGGTAGTATGTTATTGATAATGGGAGTCCAATGATGCCATAAACAAAACCTCCTAGAGTTTTATTTTCTTCAAAAAGAATAAACACATTACCAAATGGTAAGTAATTCCTTCCAAGGTTTAATGTAAGGTTTATGACACTCTTGATATTCCTCACTGAATCCGATAATAGTGGGGCTGAGAAGTAATCTAGATAACACTTAAAAAGAAAGTAGTCATCTTAGATTCTTATTGTGCTTCCTTTTGTATGGTTCTCCTGTTCTTATTTTGACAACATCGTGTCAATACAAAGTCGCAAGATTTGAGACAATATTCTTTGGAGGTGTCCATAAAAAAAAACTATATAATCTAAAATGTTTACATATTTAGTTGTGTCTAACACTTTTTCCTAACTTTGCGTTTATATATCAATTAACTGAAAAAAAAGATAATCATGTAAATGATATTTTTGCGAAGAGAAATGAAGGTTCATTATTTTGTAAAAAAATGATAAATAACAAATTTATGTTTTTCTGTTCTCATTAAAAAAAGGTGAATTATCTATATTATTGATTAATTTTTAATGAAAAGACTTTATCTAACAATTTACTAAAGTTATTTTTGTTACTTGTGAGGCATAATATTAATTTAGATTATATTCTAATTTTACTTTGAGGAAAAAAAGTTTTTGCTACTTAATTTATTTCCTATCACATCTATTTATTTTCTATGATAGTTTTATCAAGGCTTAGTTCGTGTGCACTGACATTCTGTAAAATAATTACTTGTCATGAGTACATCGAATTGCACCGAAGTTCATCATGACTCTAAAATGGCTAGTTGTCACCCCCTTAGCCAAAAACAACACCAAAAAAAACGTTTTCAGAAAAATTTGGTCCGGTTGCTACCAACGGTGGCAATCCGACGGCACCGTAGCCCTGAACCGTTGTCCCGTCCTGCACACATCGATGGGATAGACTGCCACAAAAATTTCAGTCCCACAAAAAATTGGTCCAGGTGACTTGATCGACGGATGACCGACAGTTCGAGTCGAAAAAAAAAGAAACGGTCTAGTCCCGTGTCGTCTATCGAGACTCCCAGACAACCCACTCTTTGACAAGAGCTACGAATGACCAACCGGTCCGTAGTGAAAATTTGCAAACAGCAAAGGGTAAATGCAAGTTGGTCAACATCAAATGATATAGACTCTTAGCCCAAAATGAATTAGGTGTCACATGACCTACCCACATAGTATAATGGAATTATCTTTCCAGATAACCACCGCCTTGCTAAAACTACACTAAAAACCTCAAACACAACAAAAAAAAAAAAGTAAAAAGTTAGGCCCAATTTTAGTAAAAGGCCATGTAAATATGCCTTGACGACTGCAACCCCCTGGGGACCCAACGATGGGGAAATCGGGTAACGATGACCATCCCCATGGATCCCCTGGCCGTCGTTTGGCCCTATCAACAACTTTCCCATGGGTCTTAAAAAAAAAAAGAAATAGATTTGACCTTTTCCACCCGTTGTTACCCTAAGTTACGTCGTTTGGACCCTAAATCATCATATTTTTAAGTCAGTTTAAAACCTAGAAACATAATTTAAAGACATATCTAGATAGTTCAAATCAATGAAATCAAAAGTTAGAAAAACTGAAGAAAGCAAGAAACCCTAGTTCAAGAATGGAAACAAGTGTCCAGCCAGCTATTTTCTATCCACACTTAATATTTTTTCGTGGATTATATCACCCAGTTTATGGGATTATAAAATGCACCTAGTGGGAGGTTGCTTTCACCCATTGTGTTGTTATCCTAGTTTTCACAGTCGAATTCTTGATTCTCTGATCATGATAAACCTAGGTTTCTAAAAGGAAACGTTATAAGAACTCTTCATGATTCGACTAAAATTTTTCCAAATCAGATATACATGTTATTACTCAATTAGCGCATGAAAATTCAGAAACCCTACGTTGGATTTTCTTTCTCTTTAGTTCTTTAGTTCTGAATACACTGTTTTAGATCAAGATCTTTTAATACTCAGAGTAATGCCATCAGTTCTAAATGCAGACCTAATACCAGAAGAATTAACCAAAAATATAAAATATTAAGCAAAAAACATATCTCAGTTTTGAATGTGTGCATTTTGGAAGCTATCCAGTATGTACACAAATTTAGACATAGTATTAATGTACAGAATTTATTGGGAGTAGCATATTCCCCGAGTTGGAACTAGGTTCAGCGTACCCAATTAGTCCCAGAACTACTATCCAAGTGTGTAAGTCCCCGCGTGGGGAAAGCAGTACATAATGATCACGCTAGCATTGCCTTTATACCTTTGGCAGTGTATATTGGTATACCAGCCTCGATGGGGTGGTGACGTATCCAATCAGACTCCACATTTGCTAATTGGTTTATTAGCTGTTATTAGTAGCTCTCACCCTCATCAGACTCTGGATTGCCCATATTAGGAGTAACTCAGGTATTCAATTTCCCATGTTTATAAGTGGTCATTGCATTTATTTAGCGCGAATCAATAAAAAAAAAATGAATCAGTCAGATTATTATGCTTGCTTTTGTGCTGGTTTAGTTATGTTTTTATTTCAATGTTTCTATCCATACATTATCAGTACCTCAAGTACTAACGCACTACTGTTACTACATCTTTCCGTGATGTCTGTTCAAGTTTTTCAGCATCCAGATCACGCATAGGTCAATTTCCTTTCCTTCCCACCGATCATCCCGTTCACAGATTTCATTGTGAGTCCTCTTCTCCGAGAAACAGTCTGAGTGTCAGGGGTTCAGTCTTGTTTTCATATTTGTTTAAAGTTTTGCTAAGAGTAGCTGGGTCTGATCCCAGTATTTTTTAGTCCATTTTAAGAGGCTATTTTCAGACATAGTAGATTCGAGCTTAGTATTGAGTTCTATTTCCTTGTATTAAACTCATGGTATAATCCAATTATTCAAGGTATAGAATATGAGTATTCCTCACTTTTTCAGATTTAATTTAGGTTGTAGTTACCAGCAAAATTTATTATCTTAAGTATGCTCATGCTCATGTCAGCAGGGTTAGTTTGGAATACATTGTGAGTCCTAGGTTCCTTGTCCGCGGTCTCGAGAGTAGCTCGGGCCGTGACAAAACTTGGTATATATGTTCACTAGGTTGAGAGTCCTGGATGTTTGAAAAAGAGCGCACTAAGTAGAGTCCTTTTCGATTAAGCATGTGAATGCACCACTCTAATGAGAAAGGTGGCATGAAGTTTTTAGGAAAACTTCACTTTCTTGTTACTTTTTATCGTATGTAAGCATACAAATGAACAAAGATCAAATTCATGCTAACTTGACGTTTTTGCACGATTAGATCATGCCTTCTTATAGTGCTTAGGCATGACAATTACTAATGCCGCAATAATGTGTTCCGCTAGTAAACCAAGATAAAATAAGTTTCAATACAAGTTTTCAGAATACACCAGTCAGCTTGTGGGTCAGAGTATACCAAACCCAAACAACAAAAGGAGGTTTTAGGTTACCTACTAATAGAATGCCTGATTAGTGTCATCCAGAGTTTGTGATTTTGTTAGATGAATCCGCCTAAGTTTTTCATGGTCGCAAATTATGTACCGAAAACCCATAACAGTCATTGATGAGTGTCAAGAAAATATTTGTATGATGTCAGTAACTGGAAAGTGAATACGTGAGATTGGCCATCAAAACAAAAAAAAAAACCACTCAGGAGACTTTCACATAATGGTTCACTCAGTGGAAGAAAACTGGCATGACTTTTGTCTTTTGTACTTAGTATAGCATCCAATTAGTGGTAGTCCAGAAACTCTTCATTCAGAAACCGAGTTCTCCACCCTACTACTTCCAGTCGGTGACCCCATTTATATCTAAGACGGGTATATAGAAATTACCCTTCATAGAATCAATCAGAAGTCCACCCTCATAGGCAGATCTAGTAGTAGTTAGAAAACTGGTAGACCTTTGATGTCATTATAGCTATGGATTGGTTATACATTCATATTATGCCTCATTTGATTGAGCATTAGTATGGTTCATTTTTCCAGTTTCCCAGAACTACCAATCTTAGAGTGGAAGGGTATAGCTTAGAGCCCTTGGCCAATTTATGTCTAACCTTAATGACAGATAAAATAATTCTAGGGTTATCTCTATCAATCTATTCGGGTTAAGAAATTATAGCCTTGAAAACCCCAACTCTTGAGTCATTCCAGTAGTTTTGTGAAGTTCCAACAAGTATTTCCACAATATCTCCCGAGTCTCCGCTCAAAGAGGATCGACTTTGGAATGCAAATAATCCTCCATACATAGCTTAAAGGAATTGAAAAGCGTTGAAAGCCCTTCTGAGATAAGGGTTTCATCAGTCTAGTAATTTCACTACACATACCGTGCACCAGTGTTGTTCGGAGGATAAAGATTGTTCTCTCAGAATTGTGCATTGGACTCATAAACCGTTGAAAAAGGTCACAATCATAATAAGAATCCCAGTCCCAGTATTGATGACTTTTTTTTGACCAACTTCAGGTGTGCTAGCCAGTTCTCAAAGATCACCCTCAGATCAGATTATTCAATCCAGCTTAGAGTCCAAGTAGTGACATTCTGAAAACAGCCTTAAGACTTGAAATGGTCATTTAGAATTTGTAGTTATGTCATTTGGACTAACTAATACTCCTTCAACTTTGAGGATTTGATGAACAGAGTTGGTTCAAACAAGTACTTGGGAACTTCTTTCTTTATCGTCGTCTTCACTAATGATATCCCTATTTACTCTAGGAATAGGAAGAACCTACGATCATTTGGGAATTGTTCTCAGACTCTCAATGGATCATCAGTTATTCGCTAAGTTCCGCAAATGTGAATGTTCTGGTTGCAATATGTTACTTCTTGGTCACATTGTATTAGCAAGGGATCCGAGTGCTTCCCAAGGTAAGTAGGAAAAATGGACCAGACCTATTCTAAATCTCTAAAAAACAAAAATATCAAGAAATTTCTTAGCTAGCAGGTTAATTACAAAAGGTCGTGAAAGGTTTCATTTTCATAGCCTCATCTTGTACAATTTGACTCAGAAGATGGTGAATTCCAATGTCGGATTATTGTGAAAAAGCTTCGCAGAATTGAAACTAAATTGACTACAACTCCTGTCCTTGCTGCTACAAGTTTAAATGGGTATGTGATCCTAACTGTGATGCATCCAGAGTTTTCCAAGTTGTGTTGATGTAGGCGAGTCAGGTGATAGCTTTAGATGCCTCGAGACAACTTAAATGTTCTCAGAAGAACTATCATCCACTCATGACCGTGAGATTGCAGAACGTGGTGTTTTGCACTCAATACTGGAGACCACTACTTGTATGGTAATCACGTAGATGTTTTCACTGAACATAATATCCTTTCGTATGGGGTGTGGTGCACGGCTGGGTAGAAGGAGTTGGAATCTTCGCCAGAGAAATGGCTTGATTTCCTTAGATGTGATATAGTGTGCATTACTATACTGTTAAGGCAGATGTAGTAGCATATGCGCTTAGTATATTATCTATAGTAGTGTAGCCCACGTTGAGGGAAGAATGAAGGATCACTGAAGGATTTTCACAGGCTTCTCGCTTGGGAGTTATTGCCTTATGAGCATAATCAACCGCGGTGTAATCGTTTTTTATAATGGAATGAAAAAATCGTCTTTGTAGTGGGGTGTAAGGAAACGCGAAGATAGTGACCCAATCTTGCTTGAACTAAGGGTGGCATTCCATATCAGAGAGTGGAGGTTTCTCACAATGGGGAGATGGTGTTACTTTGCTACCAATGGTAGAGTTGTGTGTTCCTTATGTGGCGAGGTGGATAGCAATATTCTTGCAGAATCCCATAACAAAGGTATTCTATTCATCCACGTCCACTAAGATGTACCGGCGATCTTCGGGAATTCTATTGGTGGAATGGCATGAAGAAGGGATATAGCAGATTTTGTGAGTAAGTGCCCCAATTTCCCAGCAAGTCAAGGTAGATACATAGAAACAAGGAGTATTGACTCAAGAAATCGTATTCCTACTGAAAGTGGGAATGTGATCAATATGAATGTTAATCACAACATTACCTCGTACTCGACAGACAGCATGACTCATTGGTGATGTTTATAGGATGCCTAATCTCTCACTTTTAGCGGTCAATACTACAGATTCATTCGCGGAGGACTATGCTAAGCTTTTTACATCAATGAAAATTGTGAGGTGCATGGGGTTCCTTTGTCACTCATCTCAGATAAGGTCCTCGGTTTTTACCTCTCATTTTCTTGAGTATTATCAGAAAGCTCGTGGTGGTTCAAATTAATCTTATTACAGCATTTCATCCACAGACAGATGGCAGCAGACCATACCATTAAAACCTTAGAGGATATGTTGAGAGCTTTGTGTGGTCGATGTCAAAGGTAAGTTGGATGATACACCTTCCTCTTCTGAGTTTGCTACCATAATAGCTACCATTCCAGCATATAGATGGCTCCCTTATGAGGATTTATATAGGCGTTAGATGTGATCTCCTGTTGTTTGGTTTGAAGTAGGTGAAGCACACTTTAATGGGGACCCCAATTCATTCCCCTTGATGCCATCGATAAAATTCGACTCATTAGAGAATAGACTTAAGACATCCCAAAGTCATCAAATCTATGCAGATTTAAGAAAGGAACTCGAGTTCCAAGTTGATGATTGGGTTTTTTCAAAAGTCTCACCTAGAAAGGTGATAGATTTGGAAAGAAAGGAAAGCTAAAGTCCCTAGTATGTGCCCTTACAAGATCTTTTAAAATGTTGGCAGGGTGGCATAATGAGTTAGAGTAGTCCTCAGAATTAGCAGTAGGGCATTCGGTCTACCACCAATCTCACTCTTGAATAGATGTAGGTTACCAGCCTCTGTGTGCTTTAGAAAAGTGTGGCGTGAAAGATAGTCTTTCCTTATGAGAAATGTACCAGTTAGATTCTTGACCGTCAAGTTAGAAGTTTGAGAAACAAGAAATACTTTCAGTTCAAGGTTTTTTGTGAGTATTCAGATCCGTAGAGGGAGCTTACTTTGGAGCAGAAAGCAGCCATGGAAAGCTAAGATCCTTACCTCTTTCCTTCCTTCCGATTCCACTCCACGATTGAGGTTTAATAGTTGCCCTTCCAAGTTTTACAAGTCTTTCACGCGTAAATTCAATTTTAGAATCAATGTTCCCACCACAGATGCTCCATCAGTTCGAACTTGCATTTTCATCGAATTGATGTGCCTTCCGCATCAATTTAGTCAGAACTCGTTACAGTGTTTTATGAGTGGGGTTTGCACGCTCTCCCCTCTATTTCAGCTAGCTTGCTTCATTCGAGGACGAATGGTTTTCCAAGGGGGAGATAGTGTAACACCCCGTACCACAACAGAAGCAAAAATTAGTTATCAGAAATCTTTCATGTGCTACCAAACTGTGTACTCAACGGCCATAGCCTAACCAACACGGTCCGTCCTTCACAACCGTCGAATGGTATCATAACTGCCAAAATGTTATCTCACAGACAAATTGGTTAAGTCTTGATCGAAGATGATCGACGCCCCGTAGGTTGATAGATGTTCCGTAGTCCGTGATCGTCAATGCGAGAACCCCATCCGACCACTCTCTAACAAGAGTGACAATGACTAGCACGGTCTGTACGAGGTGGACCTACGGTCCGTAGGGAAAAATTTTGCAGCCGGTTAATGGTGAAATGCCGTTGGATCACTTCAAATGCTAATACTCTTAGCACAAATGAATTAGGTGTCCCATGACTACCCATAGATATATATTGAAATATACTTCCCATAGCCCCAAAAATTATCTTCCCTTATCGTCATCATCTAGATTGAGGATTTGAGGTTGAATACCTTACGGTAAGGAACTACTTGATATGGAATAGTTGAAGGAAAGGTAATGATCACCTTAATGAAACAGTCTTGCCAGGGCTATTAATTATGAATGAATTTACTACGGTTTAATAGATTTAAAATATATGTGAATATATTCTTGTTGCTACAAATTTTCTTCCCAATTGAAATTATGTAGGGAAAATATAAAATATGAGGTCATATGTTGGAAAAAACTTACAACTTTTCATGCCTCAGGTTTGATATTACAACAGCAATACTGTGAAAGGAAATTTAAAAAGTATTCTGAGTTGATTTCATGCCTTCTTATGGTTAAGCAACAAAATACTCTTTTATTGAAAATTCATGAGGCCCGTCTCATGGGAACTGCTCCGTTAATCAAAAGAAATGAGGTTGAAGCACATGACGAAGAGATTTAGGTAGTCCTTCACGCCCCACCCAACTTACACATCAGGTTCTAAATAATGTGTTTGGACGTGATAATGACAGAGGACGATATAATAGGCGTTGCGGTGGTGGTCGCCACAAAAGGGAGAATAATATAGGTTCTCAAAGCAATCCTTCACGAGGCAATAGTCATCGTTGTGGCATGAAAGGGCATTAGAAGAATTAATGCAAAGTAGTTGAGCATTTTGTTAGGCTTTATCAAGATTCCTTGAAAATAATAGGAAATAGAAACGGTGCATCTTCTTCTAATACTCGGGTGGAGTCACACTTGACTTGTAAAATAATGTCCAGGCAGGGCCTTCCCAAAAATATGATGACAATAATGAAGAAAATTTGACTTTAAAAGATTATGATTTTTATGATTTTGATGATATTACTCATTTGAAAGTTGAAGACTTCTTTGGAGATCAAAACTAATGATTGATCATTTGATTGGGGAAAATAATTATATATGTTTTTAATTGTTATGTTTTTCCTTATGTTGTTTCTATAATCAGAAAAATGAGTCTTACAAAGTTGTTGATTTTTCTTATTTCTTATGATGTACTTTTATTTTATTAAGATAAATAAGATTTTTCAATCTTAAATTGGTTCAAGATGAGTAATAAAGACATGTGTCTTCTTGATAATGCTACAACTCACGCTATTTTAAGAGAAAGGAAATATTTTTTTTAATTTTATTATGAAACAGGCTTATGTTAATATAATATCTTCTAGTGCAAATTCAATTGAAAGCTCTGGAATAACGGCCTTACTACTACCTGGGAGAAGAATATTAAATATTAAAAATGCATTGTACTGTAGTAAGTCTCAATGAAACTTATTAAGTTTTGAGATTGTTCGCCAAACGACTATCATGTTGAGACGGCCAATGAAGGAAAGGTTGAATACCTTTATATTACTACAACAAAATTGGGACAAAAATATTTGCATGAAAAATTACCCGCATTTTCTTCTAAATTGTACCATACATGAATTAGTATGGTTGAATCACATGCCATAGTAAACAAAGGATTTACTAAATCTAATGATTTTATCATTTGACATGACAGGTTAAGCCATCTGATTATAATATGATGCGCAAAATTATTGAGAATTCACATGGGCATACTTTGAAGAGTTAGAAAATTCTTCAATCAACGAAATTCTCTTGTGCTGCTTGTTTTCAAGGAAAGTTGGTCGTTAAACCATCAACAACTAATGTAAGGGTTGAATCCTCTACATTTCTAGAATGCATGCATGGTGATATATGTGGGTCAACTCCCCCTCCATGTGGGTCATTTAAATATTATATGATCTCTTGATAGATGCATCTACAAGATGGTCACATGTGTTCTTATTATCAACTCGCAATATGATTTTTGCGGGGGTTTTGGATCAAATAATAAGATTAAGAGAACAATTTTCAGATTATGTATAATTTAATTCGTCTTGATAATGCTAGTGAATTTACATCTCAGGCCTTTAATGGTTATTGTTTGTCCACTGGGTAAGAATTGAACATTCAATTGCTCATATTCACACTCAAGACGGTCTAGCAGAATCTTTGGTTAAGCGCCTCCAATTGATAATTATTTCATTGTTAATGAGGATAAAGTTGTCTGTTTCAATATGGGGGCATGCTATTTTGGATGCAGTAGCATTGGTGCGCATAAGGCCAACTAAGTACATGAATTCTCTCTATTACAGTAGATTTTTTTGTCATGAGACAAATATTTCCCATAGTAGAATTTTTGGTATGCGATATACGTTTCAATTACCCCATCGCTACGCACAAAGATGGGTCCCCAAGAAGGTTGGGGTGTATGGTGAGTATGAATCTCATTCTATTATCAAATATTTGGAACCTATGACAGGAGATATATTTATGACTAGATTTGTTGATTGTCATTTTGATGAATAATATACCCAACATTATGGGGAGAACATAAGCAGTTGGAAAACATATAGATTGGAATTCATTATCCCTACTTCATTTAGATCATTGAACAAATCAATATGACCAAGAATTTAAAAAGATGATTTTTTTTGCAAAATTTTGCAAATCAACTGTCACATGCATTTACTAACCTTCCAGGGGTTACTAAATCTTATATTTCAATTGCAAATGTTTTAGTTCGAGTTGATGTCCCGGTAGGAAGAATTGTTAAAGAAAATGAGTCTTACATCACATTTCAAACGTGGTAGGTCATTTGGTTCAAAGGACAAAAATCCTCGAAAAAGAAAAGGAACAAATGATCATGAAGATCATATCATGGAGGAAATTTCTCAAGAAAAGCTCCGAGACTTAACAAATGATAAAACCATAGAGAATGTCTAAATAGATGCAAATAATGAGAATTAAGAAGTCTCAATAAGTTAGGTCTAGGCGAGAAAAAGGTGGAATCAAAATAATATTGTGGTGGACAGTTTGCTGTTGAAATAATCCAACAAGGTGATGATTTTTTAAACCAAAATCTGTCAATGAATGCAGATAGAGAAATGATTGGCAAAAATGGAAAGATGCAATTCAAGAATAATTGACTTCACTTGAAAAACGTAAAGTTTTTGGACCAATCTTTCGAACACATGAAGGTGTCAAGCCCGTGGGGTACAAATGAGTTTTTGTGCTAAAATGAAATGAAAGATATGAAGTCGGAATATATAAAGCACGATTTTTGGCACAAGATTTTTTTAAAAGGCCATTCATTATGTGGAGATATATTCTTCTTTGGTGGATGCAATTGTCTTCAGGTATCTAATAAATCTGCCAGTTCATGAAAAGCTTGAAATGTGTCTAATGGATGTTGTCACAACCTATTTGTATGGATCATTGGACCACGATATTTTAATTAAAGTTCCTAAATCATTCAATGTGCCTGAAGAATAAAAAAATCGCAAGAAAATTGTCCGGTAAGGCTTCAGAAATCCTTATATGGATTAAAATAATCAGGACGGATGCGGTACAATCGTCTTAGCCAATTTTTGCTAAAGGAAGAGTACAAAAATAACCCTATTTGTCCTTGTATTTTTATAAAAAGGTCTGTATCTAATTTTGTTATAATAGTTGTATATGTTGATGATTTAACTATCATTGTCACTCCTAAGGAGCTTTCAAAAGTTGTTGAGTGTTTAACAAAAGAATTTGAAATGAAAGATTTTGGTAAGACAAATTTTGATCTTGGCCTACAGGCATTTGAAAAATAGAATATTTGTTCATCAATTAAAATACCCAAAAAATGATGGTTGTGAGATCTCTTGACATACATAAAGATTCATTTAGACTTCAAGAAAATGTTGAAGAGATTCTTGGCGATGAAACCCATATCTAAGTGCTATAGGGGAGCTAATGTATCTATCCAATAATACTCGACGAGATATTTATTTTGCAGTAAGTTTATTGGCAAGATTCCTCTCCCCAACAAAAAGATATTGGAATGAAGTCAAACATATATTCAGATATATTCAGTGAATCATTGATATGAAATTATTTTATTCTAATAAATCCAAGTCAGAAATGATTGGTTATGCATATACTGGATATTTGTCTAATCCACATAAAGTTCGATCTCAAACAGGTTATTTATTTACATATGGAGGTACAATATATTGGCGTTAAATGAAGCAAACATTTGTTGCTACTTCTTCAAATCATGCAGAAATAATAGTCATCCATGAATTAAGTTGTGAGTATGTTTGATTGAGATCAATGACTCAACATATTTAACAAATGTGTGGTTTTCCTATGAAAAAAGATATACCAATTACAATATACGAAGAAAATGTTACATGTATAGCTCATATGAAGGGAGGATACATTAAAGGAGACAGAACAAAACACATTTCACCAAAATTCTTTTTCACTCATGATATTGAGGAAGAAGGTGAAATAAATGTTCAAAGAATTTGCTCAATTGATAATTTAGATGATTTGTTTACTAAAGCATTACCAACCTCAACATTTGAAAAGTTAGTATCCAAGATTAGAATGCGTCGACTCCAAGAAATTAAATGATATTTGCAACAGGGAAAATAGACTACTCATTGCACTCTCTTTTTCTTGGCTTAGGTTTTATCCCAAAGGGTTTTCCTGGCAAGGTTTGTAACGAGGCAGCAAATAAAGTGTATCACAAGACATGTTCGATATGATTTTTTCTTAGTAAGATTTTAACGAGGCATATTATCTGTCAATGGTAATTCAAGGGGGGTGTTGTAAATCATTTTGGTGGTTAGTTGGATGACCATAGCTCCTTGGTTAATCCTCTTCTTTATAAGTAGTAGTGTTGTTGTTAATGTGGTCAAATGGATGACTATAATTCCTAGGTTAATTTCATCCTTTATAATTGGTAGTAATGTTGTTGATAATGTGGTCAAATGGATGACCATAACTTCTAGGTTTATTTCCTCCTTACTGGGTAGTAATTCTCAAGGTTTAATATAATGTTTATGACACCCTTAGGTACTCCTCAATGTAATCCTATAAATAATGGTTTTGAGAATAATGTAGAATACATTTGAAAAAAAGAAAGTGATCTTATATTTTTTATCTTGTCTTATATTTTTATTGTATTTCTTTTTATATTGTTCTTTTGTTCTTAAGTTTCACAACAAATTCTTTTTTTTTCTTTCATTTTAGTTTCATCAAACACTTCTATTTAAGAATAAAATTTTCAAATAGAAAAAGTTTATGAAGAAATAAAAATAAAAGAAAATAAACGAAGATTAATTTAGATTTAATTTAAGATTTTCTTTTGATGACATCTATTTTCGATAACTCTCTTTTTCGGTATGAAGACAAGTTTGAATTGTAGAAAAAGAGAACAACAGGGTAGATTTAACGGTGGCTGTGAGAATAGTGGTGATGGTGATTATTGGTCGGGAGAGGTGGACGGAAATTGGAAGAAGGTGAGTGAAAAAGAATTTACTTTAAAGAATTATATACTTTTATTTAATATTTTTGTTAATAATTTTTAGAAAATAGTTAATAAATATAATTATGATGTGTTATTTAATTTATGTGACATGGATTTGGCATGTCATCTATTTGAGGGAGAGTGAGCTACACACATGATAAAAGGGGTTTAAAATTCATCTTTTGATTTAGTTTAAGGGTTTAGATGGTTAAGTGTTAAGTAAAAGGATCCACAATACAAACACATACAAGTATAGGGGTCCATCAAATCATTTCGCCTTTAATTAACATATTATACAATTAGAAATGACTTTGAAATATATTTCTTATTGCAAATGACATTAATTGGTTGATAAACAAAGTATTTCTCGTGTTATGCATAATCTCACATTTTCCCATTCAGCTTCCTCTTCATACTTGTGCTTAACCGGTGGAACGCCGATCCGAAATGGTAAAGCATCATCAATCACCTTTCATTTCAACCTTCAAGCTCACAACAGCATCTGCATCGGAACCAACACATTGATCAATCATTGAATTGTGCCCATTGCAACACTTCTCCAAGGCAATTTTACTCCATTCAAGTTGGTGTTTAGCTGGTAAAACATCAATTGTTCCAGCACGACACCAGTGTGCTTCAATGATTTTCGACTTCAAATCCACCCAACTTGATTTTCCTAAGGAATGCATTCATTCAAGAACAAGGGCCTAAAACCCTTCAATAAGCTTTTAAATATAACAACAATTCATGAATTTGAGTTAGTTAGTCGGTAAAATACTGACTCATCAGTTCTAATCTCCCCTTCGCCGAAATCCCTTTCCTCAAGGTTCCCAAGCTAAGAATGGCTTAATAAGATTTTTGGAACAGCCTTCGCATCTTATCTTCATCAAAGTGGGAGGAGGAAATTTTTACAATAGTCATTTTATCTGTCCATCGACCCTGCTATAGAGGCCACACAAGCGCTTTAGTGGCACCGCCTTAGTGGGAGGCTACCTGCTATAGCGGGTTGACGTCGGCCTAGATCAATTTAAATTTAAACAATTTTATCTTGTGCTTCAAATTTTAAAATTCTTGGAATTCCTCACGAGTTGCCTTTGAATAACGACGAATCACATCATAATCTCTGTTCCAAATTAGATTATTTGAATATGTGTACCTACTATTTGTAACTTAATTATAAATCTAGTTTGGATTGATATTGTACAACCCAAAATATACCCTAGGTGTAATATGACGTATATGACTCTGAAAGGCCCTACACAACCCTTTAACATACATATTACAAGATAATAGAAATAGAGATTTCAAAGTATGCACTCTCATATCATAAATGAGTTTGACAGAGCAGAAGTGGTCTCAACAAGTCATCTAATACATCGTAAGGAGTGGTTGGGACGTGTCACGATCCAAAGTATATCCAAGGTGTAACATGGCGTATAGAATTCTAAAAAGATGTACACAAGCCACTTGGTAATACATCATACGACATAATAGAAATAAAGATTTCAAAAGAGGCATTCTCATATCATAAAAGAGTTAGACAAAGTGAAAAGTCTAGCATATTTCCAACAAACCATCTAATAAATCAAAAGAAGTGGTTGAGAGTTAACACACTCACCACGTATAATATTTTAAAATTGAAATAAATAAAATCTATGAAAGTTTCTTGGTCCTAGACATGAAGACTCGCAATATTCGAATTGACAAAGGAGATCAACTATCCACAAGTATGTGAGATAGGAGCGACGGACCTTACATTAGTAAAATAATGTAGGAACAAGTATGCATTAGTGTACGGAATATACTAAGTATGATAGCAATTCATAAACGATATGAAATCATGCTAAAATAACTTTATATGAAATGCAATGAACAATTTAAGGTATAAATAAGATGTTTAGAAAACAAAACTCATAATCATGGTCAATGCAAGCTTTTAACTTTAAACACCTAATGAGATACATTAAAAGTAACCCAGTTCATTCATGTGGGATATTTACCATTAACTGATATAGACCATGCGAGCTACAACATGGAATTCAGTGTTTATCCCACACCAAAAAAGAGATATCCTACTTTTCAAGGTAAGAACTATAAGCTTCTAGATTACATGGATCGAGTAGCTAAGACATCCTACTGGGGAACGTAGTTAGAGACAAAGAGATTCTACTAGAGACTCGACCTCTACTAACGGGAGAGCCTCTATCCAGTATTATCTTCTCAGTGCTAAGTAAAAATCTCATAGAATAGTCATTAATCATAATCATTTCATCATCCATTGAAAGACACAATTCAGATAACAATCCGAGCCAAAAGTCATTTAGAATTGCTCCTTAAATCTTGATTCAACTTAAGTGAGAAAAGCTTTCAACCTTATGAATCCTTATTTAAGAAATCTTTCACAATAATGATCATAGTATGTGACAAAACCTTTCACGATCTCATTGATACTTTCATCTAAACATCCTTAAAACATGAATATCTTCATATATTCATATTTATAGAAGCTTCATCATGTGTTCATAGTCAAAAATCGTGAATCATTCATGGGTTCATATGAATTCAACTAAACAAATATGTAATTACTTCAATTCATGTGATAGAAGATAGAAAATAGCAAATTGAGTCCTAATTAAGAAGAATCCATGAAGATTGAATAAAACCCTAACTTTGAATTGATAATGAACTAGAAGAATTAGGATCTTCGTGTACCCAATGGGGGAAAGGGAGTCATTGGTGAATACTAAAATACCTTAGAGATCAAGGCTCAATTGCTATGGTGAATTAAAGAATCCTTGGCGAAAACCCTAACTTTTTCTTCCTTAGCCTAAGAAATAATTTGAGGCGATGGATGTGGTAATATGGGATCTAGGAGAGTGACTTAGAATGGATAATTTTTAGGATCTTATAAAGGCTTATAATAGGGGTTGAAACAACGTAGCTTAGGTACTAAACACACAATGAAAAGATCCAAAAAAAAAACCTTTAAAATAACTAATAATTCGGGTGCGACCACTTTCTACCGCCCCTATTGGTCAACTGTAGACCAAGTACTAGAGCATAATTTCAAGATAAAATTGGATGTGACTGGTCTACAGTCCGTAGACCTAGTCGTAGAACTCAACTTTGATCCTGAACTTCTCTATGTTTGGGACCGTTACGTTATACCAAACCTATCAACGACTCGTAATAAGTTTGACGTACTATCGTGGTCAACCATAGAATGAGGTACTGGAACTTGATTTTCCCAAAAATACGACCCCTTTTCTACGGATGCCTTCTAATTTCTAATTCAGGGGCGGAGCCACCTTGTACGATGGGGTAAATTATATAATTTATACATGATTAAAATAATTTTATATGTATATATAGTAGATGTCGAACCCCCTTCAGTTACTTCATGTGTCTATTTATACAGATTTTGAACCCCCTTATTGAAAATTTTGGCTCCGTCTCTGCCTTCAATGGTCCATAGAAGGTTCCGTAGAACACAATAAGAGCTATAAATGTTGTATTTTCCTTTTCTAATATCTGAGGTGTTACAATATCTCCTCCTTGGAAACACTCGTGCTCGAGTGGGACTCAAGCTAGCATGATATGAGTAGGGAAAAGAGATCAACCAACCCAACATGAAAACAATCACATGAATGCATATAACCTAGAAGGAAGATCGACTCCAAGCTAAAACATCATTTCATAACACATACATCCATGCATATAAAAATATGAGGATGACTAAGATTCATGAATCCAAAAGAAAGAACCATGAGGAGCTAAATACCTCAACCTAGAGTAGGATTGGAGGAAAAGAGATGAGGATCGGGATATAACATCGGTGACGCCCTCCCAAGTATCACCCTCAACATTTGATTCCTCCACCAACACTTTTACGGACGCAAATTCTTTGTTTCTCAACTTTCACACTTGCCAGTCCGAAATCTCAAACGACATTTCTTGATACAAAGACTTCCCTTTATACAAAGATTCTCTTATGGTGCAATAGAAGTCAGATCTCCAGTACACTTCTTCAATAAGGACACATGGCACACCAAATGTACCGATGACTATTTAAAAGGAAAGTCTTATGTACAAAGGATCATTCCGATAAATTTTTGCGATCGTCATTGCTGGAAACTTCAACGATACAACTACACAACTAAGAGATAACTAATTTAATCTATAGCACCATGAACGAATGATATCATACCATGTTAAACTATGAGCTGAGAAGCTCTCTAGGCAAAGATGAACAGAGAAGAGTTATGAACAAAAAGAAGATTATTCATCTTGATAAAACAAAACATACTTATTAAACCATTTATCAATGCTTTTATAGACTAAATTTAGAAGCATCTGGAAGGATCACACCACTTGTGAATGACTCAACTAACTTTGCCATCGCACATGTGCGCCTAACAACCATCTACTCAACTTAGAACTAACTCTTGAACAATGAATTAATGACAATGATTAAATCAATTCCCTAATTATCTGATCATTTGGACACTAGCTAATTGAAGATATTAATATTTGAATATTGGAAGTATGTGAATATTCTAATAATTGTATCTGAAGGTTTGTATTTGAATATTTCAAAGGTTTGAAGATTTGAAAATTTGAAGATCTGAAAGTTTAAGATTTAAAGATATGCATATTTGAAAATGGTATGAAATTCTCAAATGCAAAATTTTGATAGCATTTTCTTTCCATAAGATTATAATTTATTTTTATTTTTTGCATTTATAAAGTATATCCGAAAAAATAATGTATGCATTAACTTTGTGTATTCATACTTAGCAGTATCTTGTTTGGTTCATTTTTTCAACCTATGTATAAATAAAAATACATGTGGCAAAATTAATGCAAAGACTTTTAATTCATGGATTAGCATGATTAAAGATAAAATTGCCCCTTAAACGATTTCTATGTCTTCTTTTTTTATCATATTTGTGGAGGTAAATTTTGTAAATAATTTTCTTTAGAAATAGTAAGGAACATGCATTTCGAAAGTGAAGAAAGTATATAATTATGCTAATACCATAATATAACATCACTAAATACACTATATATATTAGCATTATTTTTATATATTCAGCTAAACAACCCCTAAGTCATTTAACAGTTTGTTTGAATCATTACTATGTATTATTTTATAATGTATCATATTGTATTGTATTGTACTGTACTATATTGTTTTAATGGATATAATGTGTGGATAGATTGTATTATTCCCTATTTTTACATATCTATAATTTGAATGATAAATTAACAACGAGAAAGGTAGGATATATGATAGAGCTATTACGAAAATGTAGAGTAAACAAAGAATTATAATTTTTAAAAAATAAATAAAAATAAAATGATAAATTTAAATGAAAACAATAAAATATAAATAACAATCAAAGTAAATATTGTATTTAAAGTAACAATATAGTAGTTAACAACTATCCAAACGAGGTGTAAAAATAAGAGGCAATTTGAAGAAAGAAGAATTATTTCTCATTTAAACTTCTTGTTTTATTTTGAAACAGAAGCATCCAAGAAACTGATTATCCTCCTTTAAACTCGAGAAAATGAGAAGAATTGTCTCTTATCTTCGATAGTAGGTTTATAATAGTTTCATAAGTGTCAATTAAGCTATTTAATTTTTTTAATTGTCAAAAATAAACACTTTTGAACTCAGCTATTTAATTTTTTTAATTTGTCAAAAATAAACACTTTTGAACTCCGACAAATATTATCAAATTGTAATAATTAAATTTGATTAAAATATAGAATTTTTTTATTATCAAACTCAAAACTTGATAATTATCTAATGAAGATAAAAAATACTCAATTTGAAGAAACTTAAAAAACTAAAATTACTCAACTAATATCTACGACACTATTATGAATGTACTACCAAGATAAAGAACCATTTTTTGTCATTTTCTCAATAAACTCCTTGAAAATATCTCTATTAGCACAAATTTCCAACTGATTTCTTAATAATTTCCCCTACACAATTTTCCTCACTTTTTAGGAAAGGTATCAAGAATTAGAGGGAAAAGAGTTTTACCTCCACCAAGAATATTTGGTTTAGAGAAACAAAAATGTACCACGAGTGTCCAAATAACTTTATTGGTAGGGTCTCTCTTTCACCTTCCTTAGAAAATCGGGGGTCATCGCATCTAAAACTACTCATCGATAACGAGAGAAGAAATAACTATATTAAAACTTGGCAAGTATGCACCCCCTCCACCCCCCTCTTGTAGATCAACAATTACTTATACTTCTTATGAAAGATTATCATTATTCTTTATATAGTTTTATCGTTCTTTTGTTTTTTTTATCATAAACTTTTATTTTTACGTTTGGAACATGAAATTATAATAAAAAGTATTTTCTTTCAATTCAAATTATCAAAGAATTATGTTCACTCATTTTCTTAAGTAAAGTTGGTGGGCACAATGATTAGTGGCCTAACTTTAATGATAGTCTTTTTATCTGTTACAGGTTCCACCTTAATCTAAAGCAATTACAATCTAGCGTTGGCCATATTCAAATATTTTGAGCAAATTAAATTTGGATAATTTTTTTGGTCAGAATTTTTATATATTTTACTTTTTGAAAAAATATACACTAAACAATAATTTATTTTCATAATTTATCAAAAATTGTTGATAAATTTGACATCCTCAAAAATTATTGATCATATTACGAAATTGGGATAATACACTTAGCACAAGTCATGACAACAATATTATTTATTATATTCCCGACGATCATAAATAGTTCGGTATGTCGATACTTTTTGTCATACTTTTAGGTAATTGGTGTTCCTGCTGTTCAAAAATTAGAGCATATATGTCATACTCTGACGGGGTTAAACTAGGGCATGTTGGACAGAGTCCTTTGATCTATCCGATGCAATATTTAATAATCCTGATCGGGGTGGGTGGAGAGAGAACTATGCACGTTGAGTCACATTTGAATAAAAGGTATATGCTCTAATTTTTGAAAGACATAAACACCAATGTCCAAAAATATGAAGAAGAATATTTGTATTCATTCACAATAGTTTAAAATATATTTATCCATTTTACCTTGTTTTAAAGTACAAAACATGTATAATAGCCAAGCATATTTTGCTAAAAAGATATTTTTAAAAATACTTATAAAATCTATGGCCAAATGGTCCTAAGAATCTTAAAGCTAAGATTACTATGTTTAGTGAAAGACAGATCTTCATGCAGATATTTGTTTTCATCCTTTTTCTTCTAATAAATATAAGTGGTTGGATAGTATTTCTCCAGCTTTTTATATCCAAAAGCATATTTTGTCTCCGTTTTTTCCAAAAGAGAGTTTTAAGATCAATTAGTCTATTCTCTCCCACTCAAGTGATTCCCATATGCCTTTTTATTATTTTTTTTAAAATGTAATATCCCATGAAATCATGTTAAATATTGATCATGTCAAAATAATAATAATTACATAAGTTCGATAAAGTTCTAATCTTAATTGATTTAATTAAAACTTGGCCGAGGAAATTATATTGTCTATTGCCCCTTATAAATAAAACAAAACAAAATGATTCTTTTAAGCCTATTAGGTACAAAAATAAAAATCTATTATCAAAAACATAATATCAAAAAAAAATTAATAATGAATACTTGCAAAAATATTGATCCTGTGATTATTGTATATCTTGTATTTATTTATTTTTTTGCTTTGCTATAGATGAGAAAATGAGCTATTACAAACACTTACAAATTGAATAAAACAAAACAAATCTTTCCAGTTCACTTATATATATATGAAATAAATATATATAATGATATAAAGATATGTATAAGTAAAACAAAAGTTCCAAAAAGAAAATCATAAAACTAAAATCAAGCTAAATTATAAAAATAGAATAGAAGGGAAAGGTAAGCCAACCATGCTTTAAATAAGTGGTCCCAAGCTTAAGCCTAATCTTCAATGTTCTAACTTTAGCATCACATTAAATGATCAAGTAGTTTACTATTAAGAGGAGTTTGAAATAGTAAACAAAATATCACATAATGAAATGATGATGATCACAAAAAAGAAACAAAATTGCTATGAACAAAGTGACAAAGGAAGATGATGATCACAAAAAAGAAACAAAGTTGTTATGAACAAAGTGACAAAGGAATGTAGGGAAACATTAACTAACAGTAACATGCACAAAAAGAGAAAGAAATAGTAAGACAAGAAACACCATATATTTACACATAATTTTACAAGAATATATCAAGACAAGAGCTAGTAATCAAAGTTTTTCTGTCCACATTCCAACCAACATATTACAACCACATTCTGTATATATTGTTTTCTTCTTCTCCATCCATTGCAAACCCTTTACTTGTAGCAAAACAATCCAAAAACAAATAAATATCCCACACTCAAAATTAAATTTAATATCAACAAGAAAAATAGAATTTTTAAAAGCTATGAAAGAACAAAATAACAGAACCCTTTCTCCCTTTGCAAGCTTTTTCAACAACATAATCTGTTTGTCTTTAATCAGAAGACTTGGTCTTGGATCTGTAGACAAGCTTCTTCCTCTTAGATGTTTGGTTATCAAATGTAAGCACCACCTTCCCTGCTTCTGGCGCGGTATAGTTGTTGGTGATCACCGTTTCATTTGCTGCTGCAATCTTTCTTGATTTCTCGATGATGATCGTGTATCCACCTTCAGCACTTGGCACAAATTCAGCTCCATAACACACATCCCATCCTACTACTCTTGCTTCCCACACCAAATTACTCTTCTGCAAGTTATAAAGTAATCTCTTAAATATACTCCGACAAATACGTTTAAGCATAGAGGATGTTAGCATACATACCTCAGTAACTGGAAATTCAATCGTGTGTTTGGAAGCAGGCTTAACGGTATCCTCAGTGGCAGAGTCAGCAATGGTGAATTCCTGTTCACCCTCCATGCTAAGTCCACCGTATTGAACTGGAACTTGCTCAGGGACAATGTATCTGATTGTCAATACACAGATCAATATTCAATTGAAAGATAAAAGACTATAGTTATAAAAAAAAAAAAAAGAATAGTCAGTCCACTGACTTGAAGAGAGTCTCAGCAGATCTTGAAGCACCAGCAAACACAAACTTGCTCTTTGTCCTGGTAGTGAAAAGTGCATTGATCATCCTGTAGTAAGCTGGATACCACCATGGCACATTGATGAACACCTTTATCATTACCGTCAACATAAAAAAAAAAAAAAAAAAGTCGGTCCAGTTAATAATTCACAATTGATACATATTATAAATGATTGAGATAGTATTATTGAAAGTATACCTGCTTGGCAACAAATTCAGGGTAGTTGTCCTGGAGTAACTGAAGTGCACGGTTGGTAGCCTGGCGAAGTTCTTTCTTGTAAAGGTAAAGTCCAGGTGAATTTTTGAGATCAATAACCTGAACAAAAGTGCATATTCCATCAGGGCTAAAATCAAGATTCCTAATTGATTTCTCCATGAACTGAATACGCCATCTAAGAAACTTGTTCATTTTCTCCTTATCAGCAAAAGTATTCTGATACAATTCATTGTCCTGAAATGCCCCAAATGCATTGTAACAAACTGGATGTCCTTCCTTGTCCACACCATGATTGTACACCACTTTTTCTAGTCCTAATCCTGACAGATCTTCTTCCAAAAGTTCATCAATGTTAAACTCCTTACGCCATGCTACCACACTCTTCAGCATAGCAAAAGCTTCCTTCACTTTGAAATCTCTGGCTCTGAGGAACTTGAGAAGGATCACATCACTTCTTTCATCAGCTAATAAGGGAATTCCCCAGATGGAAACTTCTTCCTCTGTTGCTGCGACTTCTTCTGCCGGAACTGGTGCATCCTCCTCCACCGGTGCAGTACTGGTGGCAGTCACTTCAACAATCGTCTCTTTGATTTCTTCAACGGCTTTAGAACCATCTCCTCTTTTGCTGCTAACTTTCCGTCACTTTATCACCGATCGAGCCTTGCTGACCCGGAGTTTCTTTCTTCTCTTTCACAACAGGTGGAACTTCTTTCTTCTCTTCCACTACAGGTGTAGTTTCTTTCTTCTCTTCTACCACCGCTGCTGTAACTGGTGGTTCTTCCTTCACCAGCTCTGCGGTTGCCGGTGCAGCATCGGTGGTGGGTTCCTCAGCAGCAGATTCTTCCTTTTTCTCCTCCTCTGCCACAGCAACAGCTACTGCTTCAGCCTCTGGTTTCTTCTCCTCCTCCTTGACCGGAGGAGCAGTGAATTCATGTTTGTTCAGAGCATCTTGAACCAACTCTTTCAACTCCGCTAAAGCCTTTTGTTCAGGATTTGGTAGTTCTTCAACTTTATTGCTCTCTTCCTTAAAAGAAGCAGATTCAGTAACTGGAGCTTTTTGCTTATCAGTTTCCTCCGTCACTGGAGCAGCAGATTTTTCCGGTGTCTCAGGAACAGGTACCGGTTCAGGTTGAGGGGTTGATTCCTTTTCCGGCACAGGGACATCAGACACAGTTGTCGCTGGCGTAGTCTCATCAGAAGCAGGTTTCTTGGTTTCTTCAGCCATTTTCCGGTGATACGAATTCTCAGGAGAAAAAGGGTAAAGAAGGTATTTTTAGACGTGGGTATGAAGTTGTGGAGGAAGTGATGGTAGAAAATGGAGATGATGGGTGAGTGTATAAGTATATGTTGTATAGAGGTGGTGGGGGTGGGGTGAGGGGTAAGGAACAGACTGTCTATGACTTGGTTTGCCAGCTCGTTATCTCTCTAATCATGGGGTCCACGACAACTTCAAACCGATATAATTATAGTTTTATTTTTTTCTTTTAATTAGGGTATCAAATGTAATCATTGTTGGCCAGAATCTTCTTGCTATTATCATAGTTGGCCTCCATCAACTTTCTTAATCCCTTTATGAATTCATCAAACTTGCCTTTCTTTTTAGTTCATATTCATTTAATTACTTACCTTTTTTAAATTCATATTCCATTTAATTTCTTGCTTCTGCTTTTTTTTTTTCAATTTAATTAATATGTTTTAATTTACTATATTTTCCTTTAATAATATATTTCTAGGGCGGCGGCCGGATTGTGGTTACGCCCTAGAAAAATGTTTGATGCATATTTGGAAGCTTTATGCTATATTATTATTATACTCAGAATTTATTTCTTACTATTAATTTAGTTTTTTTATTATCAAGGTAACTCGTTTTTTAAAAAAATTACATTTTCTTTTTTTAAAATTTATTTTTATGTAATATAATTTGATTGAACACAAAATTTAGAAATGGAAAAACACTTCATATAATTGTTTGAATATAAAGTGGACTTTTTGTGGAATAAATGAATCCAATATTAATAAAATATTAATAATTTTATTAAATATTTTTCTAATAAAATGTGTCATTATTTCTAGAACCTACTAAAAAAATACGTGATAAAAATAAGAGACAGGAATAAAAATGAAAGTTACCTACTACTCCCTCCCTGTTGTTCATATTAAGTGATTTTTATAATTTTTTCATGCTTCAAAATAAATGACTAATGCATAATTCAAGAAAATATTGGCCTTATTTCATATTTACTATTTATTTAATGAATTTCGTAATTACCTTACATGTTATAGGAGAACAATTTAAAAATTAATAGTTAATAATAACTTTAAATTTATTTTTAAAATATTTTTCTTACTTTCAATAATTCACTTAATACGAATAAGAAAGTATTATGTAAGTCAATTTAATTTCTAAATAAAAATTATAAATGAAACTTGAGAAAATTATGTTCTTCCATTACCATCTCTCTTATATATATATATATTGAGAGAGAGAGAATATATATTTTATCAACACATGTTATGATGGAGTGATGGAGTTATTTCTGTTAGTCAATCTGTGTTATCAAAACGAGAAATTATTGGTTGTAATAAATTGTTCAGAAACACGAAGTACCTGAAATTTATAGAATCAGTAAGCAAGATGAACAGAATGCCGTATTTATCGAAATACTGAGTCTCTATAAAAAAACTTACCAGAATTGAAAATAATCTTTTAGTTTGGAAGGAAAATCAAGTCCGCTGAATTTCACATGTCCCCTTAAGAACAATCATTTACCCTCTTTAGTATCCGAGTGTGATTTGGGTGGGGAATGAATTTTTCCAGGGTAAAAATGATCTAATAAGAGAGTGTAGATACCAAAAAACTCTAACTGTCAGCGAATCAATCCCACAGTAGGAAATTAACGAAAAAATATGTGTTGAAGACGAAGGGAAATCCGAAAAGTCGTTAGAAAATTTTTGAAGACTGAGTGGATTTATTAGGCAAGAAGAATATATTCTGAAAGGTTGCAACCCTTTCAGAATTGCCACGGACAATTATGAACGGTTGCAAACGTTCAAATGATTGACTGTTCTGAAAGTTGGCAACCTTTCAGAACAGTATGGCAGGGAAGGAATTTTAAAATATAACGAAAAATAAAAAGGGTCAAGCGCGGGATTCGAGTCGAGCCGGATTAACTAAAAATTGAAAAAAACATTTGCGGTAACCTCTGTTATCAACTAATTAATTGGAAAATATTTTTTGGGCATTTAATTAATTAAGGATAAATAATTAAAATAAATTTTGTTCAAAAAATATATCTCTCATCATTGCCAAAAGTCAAAGGCCGAAGCGAGCGACGACGACGGAAGGCGCGAGGGGGATCCCTCTTTCCACCCTTAACAATGAATAGGAGTGTTTATGTAATTTAACTCTCCTATTTTCCTTTTTCATTACCGAGAGGGAAATGCCTTTTTATTTAAAGCATATATAAGAGGGACTTTTAAGTTCTCAACTCTTCAAGTTTTCAACTTTCCCCCCCCCCCACATTTTCTCCCCTTCCCTCTATTTATCATCATTCTTTCACATACCCAACAATCCCAACATTGATGGGGAATGGTTATAACACAGAAAGGCACCCGGACAATTGGGTACTTTCAAGCAAGGATTAATTGCCATCTGGAATAAGTAGGTTTCCCATGGGAACTTTCTGTAGTGAACATATGTAGGATTATACTCGGTCAATCGGTTTTAGAGGTGATATTCTTGAACCGTCGAGCTTTGGGGTATACCTAGACAACCATATTTCACACAATTAACCATTTATTGTTTATGATGTCTTACCAGTTGTGTTCGTTTCAGCCATGAACACCTCCTGGTTTCATGAGGTATAGAAAAATAGGCTTTGGAATAAAAATTCTCTTTGAAGCGGCTTCCACTTCACACTCACATAGGTGATCTCTAAATGTGTCATTGTAGATTACACTATTGGTCAAATCTACCAAACTTAGCAAATTTTTAAAAAATTTAAACTTTATTTACTCATTAACAGCTTAAAGTTTAACCTTTTCTGAACATTGTCTTCATCATGAGAATATATTGACGTAATTGGACACTGTCAAACCGCAGCCAAAACTTGTTTTTTCTCCTTGAATTTAGCTCTTGGGGATTCCGTTGCTAGATTAGAGTTATGTCATGATGACTTGTCATAACCCGTAAAACACATTCCCATAGATGATCTTTCAACTGCCTTCTCTCCTAAGTCTTTCGTTAGTGGATATGACACATGATCGCTTGACTTTATATAGTCAATTGTTGAATGAAAAATGCCACTAGAGGCAGTTGTCTTACGGTTTTTGTCTCCGTGTATATGATGAGACTTTCTGTTGTACATAACGCTCACTGCCCTACCTATTGCGGCTTGGACGATCGCAAATGTATGCAAATTGGTCAAAAGGTTAGGACCAGAATGGAATATCCTCTAGTAAATTTCGGAGCCATCCGTGTCTTCACCAGCCTTATCCACAAAGCAATGAATTAAGATTCCATTGTGGAGCGAGCAATACAGGTCTGTTTGGACGATTCAAAGAGACTGCCAAGTCCTCAACAACAGTATGAAAAACATAACCACTGTGGATTTAAATCTTTGACCCGCGTGATCCAATTATGTGACCGGTGGTGATCCAATTTATCACTATATCTTCACATCACAACAGGATATTTATTATAATGCAAAGCATAGTGTTGTGTGATTTAGATAACCCCAACACACGTTTCATAGCATCCAGTGCTATTGATTCAGATTACTAGTGTACCGACTCAGTTTACTAATAGCACAGTGCTATATCTGGCGCGTGCAAGTCATAATATACATCCAAACTCCCAAACACTCTGGCATATTCCAATTGAGAGTCAGTTTGACCTTCATTCTTTTTAAATGTACAAAAACTTAACTCAATTGGAGTTTTGACAAAATTGAAATTCAAGGATTTGAAACTATCCAATACTTTTTCAATATAATGAGATTGAGATAATTGCTAGTTCCTTGGGGAGTTTTGATATCCGGGACCCCTAAGATCAAGATCAGCAACTCCTAAGTCTTTCGATTATCTGATGGACAACATGCGTTTAGTAGCATTATATCGTCAATTATTACTCATTATTATATGTTTCATCAACATTAAAAAACAAAACAATGGGCTTCATGATTCATAACATTAATGTAACGCATTTTAGCCACATTCGTTAATCTTGAACGAATTTCTTTGCCAAACATTTGTGGGTCAAATTTAGCATGTCATTTGTTTGGGTTCTTGCTTGAGTCCATAAAGTGCATTCACAAATCGACACATATTCTTTTCTTACCAGGAAACTATAAAACCTTCAGGTTGTTCATGTAAATTTCTTCCTCCAACTATCCATTAGAAGGTTGTATTTACACCATTTGGTGAATTTTAGATCATGCACTGGGCTGTAGTGCTATTAACATCCTAATTGATGTTATCTTGAAACCGAGAGTATGTGTCAAAAGTAGGTCCAGTTCTCCTTTTGTCTGTACCCTTTGACTCGCAGTCTAGCCTTATATGTCAGGAGTCCCATAAGGATTTCATTTTCCTTTAAGATTATATTTGAGTCCTAAATGTTTGTTTCTAGGAAGGAAGATTCAACCAATTACCAAGGTGATTGCTTAAAATTGATTCATCTCACCGCTGGTGACTGCTTCTTTTCAATAAGTTGACTTTGACAAAGGAACGAGCTGCTTTAAATGTTTGAGGCTCATTTTTCAAGCAATAGTTGTTACAAATATCTGGTCCGAAAGAAGCAGATTTTCGTTGTCGAGTTACTACGCTAGGTTCCTCAATAGGTTTTAGAATGTTTTCCATTGATTCTTTTCGTGGTCGTTTAGGTTTTCACTTGTGTACTCATATTCAGTGTTATACGGATAATTTTTTTCAAAAAAAAATCTACATTATCTGATCAATTATCGTATTAACAGAATCTCCGAATTATTATATTGTGAACCAAAAATGAAAGGGCTGTACTATTCACAAAACACCCAATAAAGGATAACAAAAAAAAAAAAATCTTTGATTTGTGTCCCCAATTTTAACCCATCTTCGGTAAAAGAACTCTACATTGGCTAACACCCCCACGCTTTGAAATATTTTAATTGAGTTTATTCGTTTCCACAAATCATATGGAATTGATTGTGTTGTTCGATGGGGGTACTCTATTGAGTATTTGTTATCTAACGGATGGCTTCCCCCCAAAAGGTGTCACGGTGAACAAAAAAATGATCATGAAGGCATCATCATTTCCCTTTAATGCTCTGTCTTCCGTTCTCAAAAACACATTTGATTGTGGTTGTAGAAGAGACAGTAGTTGATGAATCATACCATATTCCAAATATATCTCTGCAAAAGGAGATCATATCTCCACCCGGATCATCAGAATTATTTTTATCTTTAGAATGCAATTGGTTTTTCCCTTCATTTTTGTATTCGCTTAAATGCATCAATTGCTCATCCTTACTATAAGCAAATATAAAATAGAAAATCGAGGGCAGTCATCATAAAAGTTATAAAATACTTTTTCCACACGAGATGGTGTTGACTTCATATCAACATATTGATCTGTGTGAATTAAGTATAATTTTTAGAATTTCTTTCCAAAGACTGTTAGGATGTTAAACAACTAGTTAGTTTCGACAAAAATTTAAATTTCGATTATCGCATTTAAAATCAGGCAATACTTCTAGAAACCAATTTCGGCAAACGGCCTTGTTATTTACATGTCTCAAACGGGCATGACATAAATCATTAAACTCAAGAAGTAAACAAAAGCATTAATTTTTATTAATACTGTCAACAAACATTACATTAGTTTGAAAAAATTCCTCCTTAGGTAGCCCTTTCTATGGAACTTGCATCTTACTTATTATAGATTGATCACTAAACTAAGACACACTTAAACCATTCTGAACGAGTAGTGAAGCAGAAACTAAATTCTTCTAATGTAGGGACAGCAGAACATTGTTGCAAATTCAACACCAGGTCGATGTCATTTTCAACAATTACTTTTTCAGTTCCTGCGATCCTGTTGTTGCTTGTGTTCCCATGAATAAATGAGTCATGGTACTCAGCAGGGTGTACGTTGCAAAGCTTCTTGGCAGAGCAAATATGCCAAGGCACCTGAGTCGATATATCACTCTTTGGGGAGTTCCAAACTACGTAACTCCGATATCATTGCACACAATCATCTGCATTTTCATCTTTTCCACGATGTTTGCTGGACTTTTGTCCTCTTGCCTTGTTTTTGTCTTTCTTGGAGCATGACAATCAGAAGAACTTGACCAGTTCTTCCACAATTGTAACAGTTGCCTTTGAATTTCTTCTTGGCCTGTTCGACTTCTGCCCGTTGGATTCTTTCTCTTTTTGTCTTTGATGAGGAGATTCTGCAACAGATAAACTCCAATGATTGTTGACTCTTACGCGACTTCTTTGCGGGGTTTTTGTTATCGTCCTCAATTTGAGCCGAATCACAAGATCTTAAACTTAATTTCTTAGCTTTGGCTTAGATAATTCTTGAAATCGTTCCACGAAGGAGCAAATCTCGATCATTGCAAAAACAAATTGAAAAGCTTCATTTACTACCATATCTTCGCAATCAGATCATGGAGAATACGTTGAAGTTCCTCACTTGTGATCCAACAGTTTTTACTATCACATCTTTATAGTTTCAAACTCTACGAACACAAAACTTTTCAATCATTGCATCTTCTGTCTGGGAGTTCTTCTCAAGTGCATCCCACAACTCTTTGAGTTGTTATTGCACTATAGAATTATAAAGTCCTCCTATAAAGCACTCAAAATATAGCCTTTACATAGAAGTTGACTGTTCCTAGGCTCATAATCATGAATTTCTCCCTGTCTGGCATATCATCACAAGGAATTGGAGTATCTTTACTTGTAAATTTCTGCCGACTACGGTGGGTAAGCTAGAAAAATACTCGTTGCTGCCATTGTCTTTTGAAATTCACAACGCTGGAATTTACCCGATTTCACACTGTTTGGTAAAAGAGTTCGTGTTGGTGCAGCACAGCCACTTTGTAACACCAGGTTTGCCATCTCAGGAATCAGAATCTGAACAAAAATTGATACAATCTAAGTAAGCAATAATCTATAATGCAGACTTAAAGGAGTATAAAATCACAAAGATTTTGTCTCCACCCAGAACACAGATTTTTTTTTAAAAATAATTCCTGATTCTAGCCAATCTGTGTTATCCAAAACTAGAAATTACTGGTTGTAATAATATTGTCAGAAACACGAAGTAACTGCTGAAATTATATAACCAGTAAGCAAGATGAACAAAAATTTATTTATCAAAAATATTGGAATCTTAAAACTTACCAGAATCTGAAATAATCTTTTTAGGTGAGAAAATCAAGTACACCGAATTCACAGTATCCCATTAAGGGAAGTATTCCCTCTAGTATCCGAGGTTTATTTGGAAATAACCTCCCATGGTAAAAGGATCTAATCAGTGAGTGAGAAGCATACAAAAATCTATCTGTCAGCGAATCAATCCCATAACAGAAAGTACCCGAAGAGATATGTGTTTGAAGAAGAAGGAGACAAAAATAGTGGAAAATATTCTGAAGACTGAGTGGTATTTATAGGCAAGAGAGAATATATTCTGAAGGTTGTAAAACCCCTCAGATTGAAACGACCATTTAATGAAAGGTTGCAAACACTCAAAAATGGTATTGATGTTCCTGAAAGTTGCAACCTTAAGAACAGTCATGGCGGGAATTTAATATAATGGAAAAATAAAAGGGTCACACGCGCGGCTCCAAGTCGAGTCGGGCGGGTTAGCTAAAAAGTTAAAAAATATTTCGGGTTAACTCGTTATCAAACTAATTAATTAAAATTTTTTTTGGCCCATTTAATAATTAAATACATAACTAAAATAAAATATTTATCCAAAAAATAAATTCTCTCGATTCAATACATTTACTAAGCCAAAGCCGAAGCGAGCGACGCCGGCGCGGCAGCGAGGGGGGTGGGTCCCTCTTTCAACCCTTTAACAATAATAGGAGCGTTTATTGTATTAAACTCTCCTATTGTTATTCCATTTTACCGATAAGGGACAATTGTCTTTTCATTAAAGTAAGAGGAACTTTCAGTTCCCACTCTTCAAGTTCTCAACTTATCAAATTCCTCTCCTTCCCTCTATTTCTCATCAATTCTTGCTAAATACCCAACAATTTCATTATTAATCAGATATTTCATTCGATTTTTGAGTATGAAAAATTATATTGAAAGTGTCACCGCGAATAAATAAAGTAGTACACAATTCAAATTTAATTGAAGCTTCAATTCGAACTCTGAACACTTGGTGAAAAATAAAAATAAATTCATTATACTTTAACCTTATGCTACTAATTAGTGTATGCATTTTATGACTTGATGTTTTAAGATGATCACCCAATAATTTTTTTAT
The DNA here is from genome assembly GCA_027704765.1 of Solanum habrochaites. Classification (NCBI taxonomy): domain Eukaryota; kingdom Viridiplantae; phylum Streptophyta; class Magnoliopsida; order Solanales; family Solanaceae; genus Solanum; species Solanum habrochaites. Next base: position 18,377,725 of record JAKWJA010002499.1, on the reverse strand, counting down.
CTTAAAAAATATAGTTTTTTTAGGTATTATTTTCACAAAATTTAAAAGTATAAAGAAAATTTTAAATCTGAGATCCAAATTGAAGAAGATTAGAAGTGTACTAAAATCTTTTTTTAATTTTCTAGTAGAAAAGTCATTGAAAATTTTAAATTTTAAATTAGTTTAAAAGACAATATTTAAAATAAACTTAAAACAATTATAAAACAAATAAAATAAATTAAGTAGCCTATTATTTTGTGGATATTTTTATAGCTCCAAGTAAGTATACAAAGTTTGTGGTGATATGTAGTCTCTCATGAAACCATTCTTATTCTTAGGTTTCCTCTGTCTTTAATATTTATCTTAAGATTAGTGGTTTATGTTGTTTTCCCTCTTTAATTGGTTTTGGATTGGGGAGGGAGAGAGAGTTGCCTTCCAACTTCTATGCCAAATATCTATTTCTTTAATTTTATAGTTTTACTCCAAGTTTTCTAACATGTCTTTTTCATGATTTAATTTATTAACTTATAGAGATGAGTATGTATTCCAAAATATCAAGAAAAATCCATTCCTCATCTTTAGTCAAAATATCAAAAGGATAAGAGTAGGTAAAATCATACAAGTCTACTTCAACAAACAAAAATAAATTAAACCATAATCAAATTTCAAAACCATGGGCAGCCTTGAAAACACAAAGACAATGTGTACAATAGAACACTAATATTTCAAAGCTTCAAGGGATGGCATAAAAATAATTGTTTTTGGCACAATAAATTATTCAAATTCAACGTTTATTCAAAACTAATAAAACAAAATTAATATTCTACACATTTATTTTATTTTCCTATAATTATTATGTATTTATACATTAATTTATTATTCAATCATATAAATACTGTATGGTAATAACTTTTTATTTTAATTGTTTAGACTACACTACAGTTCAATAAGGTTTTATAACAACCTACAAAGTATTATCTTTAGATTTCAGAAAATTGAACAGGTTATAATTATTACCATGTTATATGTATTATAATTTATTAAAATTACTAAAACGAGATTTTTTTTATGATTGATAACACTTTAATTTAAACATCTCACGTAATATATTAAATATTACAAGATTAAAAAATATGTTAATACATTATGTATATCTATAATAACCAAAAATAATTTTAAAAATTAAATTATTTTTCTTAAAATTTTGGCATATCAAATTAGGACAAATAAATTAAAATAAATATTTAATGTCTTTGTAACTATTACGTACACGCTAAATATATAACGGTGAATATTATAAATGATTATGATTAAGTGGTTAAATATTTTTTAGAAAAATGTTGGACTTGAAGAAGTAATAATAGAATTATTGGGTATTGGCATTTTATAATGATGATGAGCTCACATTGAATCCCAAGATTTTATTCCTCAATCCAATTACAGCAGTAGCCACGCTGACATGCCTGTTATTAAATATTTACAAATTAATTTCCGTAGGCCATTTAGTTGCATGACACGTGTAATTCGAAGGCTATCCTTGTCATCAGCCCCAGGTAACCAGTCTGTCAGAGAATCCTCAAACTCTTGTTTTCAAAATACCCAACCAGTTCTTTTCTCTAATAGAGAATTATTTCTGTCTATTTTTAATTATTATAGTTTATTTTTTAAAAATTAAATTATAAGAATTTTAATTGATATTTTATGATATATTTATTTACTATATTAATAAGTAATTATATAAATTATAATATGTTTTTGCATAATTTTAAAATATTTAAAATTTTTTATGTAAAATCGTGAAATATATGTAATCTAATTTTAATATACAAAATTAGTTAAATTAATTTTTGAAAAGTACAATATGACAAATAAAAATGGATAGGGAATATTTTATTTGTACGATATTAGTTGATCATTTTACCAAAAGTAGTTTCATAGTAGTTTATCACCTTACTAAATCAAGAAAATATTAATTAATTTTTTCTATGTTGTCTTTACAAATAATTCTTTTCGAAAGTGTTCACATTTATTTATAAAATTTCTAAGAAGTTCTTTACAGGTGAATTGGTAAATTTATTTCTTATTTATGATTTTTTTAATATACGTGTGAAAAGAAAGCGATCAACTTATATGGGATACAAAAAGTACTTGTCATTTCATAAAATCAATACATAAATGATTGTATCATTTTTTATATTTTATCTGTTAGAGTTATTATCTTTGAAAGTGTGAATTTGACGAACATAGGAAAACTAAATGATTAATTCATATTCATTGATCAATATAATTAATTAAAAATAAATAAATAAATCTATGTTTATTTAATAAAATTTTGACTTCAAGAAAACACTAAATACGGATATAATAATAAATTCACTTAATTTTTAGAAAACGTAAAATCTAGCGGCGACAACGGAATAAAAACGGAGAGAGTATTTTAAACCGAATACTCATTGATCCCAAAAGAAACACCCTCTTATACAACTTTAATTTAATACTAATATTAATAAGTTACTTCATAATAAGTAAAATATTGAATCTTTCTCGTAATTCAAAATAAGTGATTTTTTCAAAGTTTAAGAGAGTTATAGTAAAAAAATTCCTCAACAGTATTATTTTAGGTAATAATTTTAGGGTAAAATTACAGAAATAACATACTTTTAAGGTAAAATTACAATTTATCCCTTAAAAGTTTATAATTACAGAAATCTTTCAAATGAATACAATAATATAAGCGACGACACATTAAAAAGAGGGTCGGATACATTAATGGCCAAAATATCAAACCATTGATACATTAAAATAGGTTCGGATACATGCGCTGATACATTTAAAAGAGGGTCGGATACATTAATGGAGGGTTCAAATACATTAAAAGCCAAAAAATCAAAGTGCCGATACATTAAAAAGAGGTTCAGATACATGCGCCGATACATTAAAAAGAGGGCCGAATACATTAATGGAGGGTCCGACACATTAATAACATTTTATACTTAAGAGAAAAATGAGGAATTTTGGAGATTTGTAAAACTTATAGGGGATAATGGTAATAAGTAAACTAAAAGGTGAAAATTTTGTAATTATTTCATAATTTTAAGAGAATTAATTGTTTATATTTTTTTATTTTACTTCGAAATATTTAAATTTTGAAGAATAGTTTAAAATTACCTATAAGAGTAAAAATGCAAAGTGATATTCAATTATGTACGCCCTAATTTTTTTCTTAATATATTGCCTCGACAATTACTTATTTCGAAATAGAGTGTGGTAACTAATTTTTGAATACGTGATTGTATGTGTAGTCCATGCTAATAATATAAACTTTTTAAATTAGTATAAAAGTATTATAACATGTGAAATAAGTTATATGAAATTGAAGGAAAATATTATGGGCCTCAATGAGACGGTTCAGTCTATTTTAAAAAATATATATATCATTCTAACTTTTTCGGTATTTCATACCAGGGCCTCAACATATAACTAAAATTAGATTTTAAAAGTCATCCCAAATATATTGATTTCTCTTTGATATCGGTTCAATTCAATTAATTATATATTTTTTGAACTTTTAAAATATTAGCTCAAAATATACTATTATTAAAGTATTTTCTTTTACAAATATGTTCTTGAATAAACACTTCAATTCTTCACCAAGAAGTCAAGAATGTAAAAACTTGTTACTGTTTGATCTTATATATTGAATAAGAGTTCTTATATATATTTTGTTGTATTGTTTGATGGAGTATCTATTATAGTATCATTTAATTTTAAACCTAATTAAATAAGGGAAATATTTAAAAGTTATATTTATATATGAAAAATGTTATACAATATATTCATATATTAAATCTAACTTATTGCTAAAATACAAAATATATTTGCGTACACATAAGGTTAATCGGTTAGGTTTAGAATTTTTTGGGTAAATGCAATTTCAAATAAATAACATAGATTAACATCAATTAAAGCATTAGAAGACTTAATAAATCATAATTGGGAGAAACTCATATTCATTGAATTGAAACCTGATTTGATAAATTGAAGATTGAACTGAGAACTTGAAATATTTAGGGACCCCATGGCGGAAAGGACTTCATGGGTGAATACATGCATACCTTGAATCTAGAAGCTCAAAAGAATGAAAGATTGAGACTTGGATGAACCCTAGTTCTCCCTTGGACTTGACAGGAATTGGAGAGTGAATTTGGTCAAGTTTAAGGATTAAAGGATAATGAGTTGAAAATAGGTAGCTTAAAATATTTATGAGGCTCAGGGTAGAAGTTAAACGACATTGTATTAGGTTAAAATAATTAGGAAAAGACCCAATCGTATTGTACACTCGTAGAAAGGTTTCTTGGAACCTTAATTGAACCAACTTTTGGCAGAACCTAAATACGTCTTATAGGTCCTCCGAAGGCCCGTACATACCAACCGTACAAAACCAACTTTGATCCTCAAAATTTCACTAAGTTTAAGACTCACGTACGAGACCTATCTATGACTTTTATAATGATTGATAGACCATCCCGGTAAATCGTAAAAACGGGTACTAGGACTTGATTTCAAAAGTTATTTTCCCACTTCCTATGGTTGACATCTACAATCCATATAAACTAATATGCTCCGTAGTTGGGGACCCATTGAAATACCCCCGAAACTCTATTACCTAAGCTAGCCTAACCTAAATTTTTTATGGCCTAAAAAGGGGTAGTTACATTCCTAAGTTTTGGGGAAAGAGTCGTGGAAGTTTGGAGGGTTTAGAGACGAAAAATGAAAAATAAATTCCGATGGACGAAATTTGACATTGGCCGCACGTCGCGAGCCTTGCTCCAGATCTTGAAAATTTAAGCTCTGCATTGCGGACCTCACACGAGGTCTTCTGCCTCAAAAATCATTTTGAAAAATTAACTTGGACCCTGCTGCGCGTCGTAGACCCACCTTCAATTCTTGATAATTTCATGATTTAATGAAAAGTCAAGTTGGACTTTTGCTTTAAGGTCCAACTAGTGAAGGGGTGTTTTGGGTATTTTGGGAGGATTAATATATATAGTTTTTAGTCATTTTACACTAATTCCCAAATCAAAAATACAAAAACTCAATTAAAAGTCAAAAAAATATTGAAGCTCTTCATTCTCTCTAGTTTCTCTCTCTCTCTCCTAAAACTCCATTGAAGAACTTCGGAGCTCCAAGAAGAGGATCAATTCTCAAAGGATTCAAATCAATTTTTTGGCTAAATCTTTATTAAGATATGATTCTTTCACTCTTGGGATTCCTTTCACCAAGAAGTCCCTCCAAAGATGTTTTAAAAATTCTACAAAAATTAGGGTTTTTCTCACCACACGGTTCTTCTTTGAAAAATGAAATTATGAATCAATTATGATGACTTAAGGTTGTTGAGGTGTATAATTATGGATACTTTATGTCACTTGTGGAATTCCCCTGGACCCAGTTCTTCCCAATTTCAGAAAAGCTTAGATTTGATTATGGTGAATTTGATTGAAGGATGATGAAATGTATCTATGTTTATATTGCACCTGTTAGTTATGTTATTGCTTCATGAGTTACCTTATATTATGTGTTCGTTATGCATTTTTGGGTCATTAAAGCATGAAGTTCAAGGAAGGGTAAAAAGGTATGAATGTTCGTTCTTCCTTGAACTCTAGTATGAAAGATGAATTGCTTAGAAAGTAATGATGCTATATCTAATGTGTTATTGTGGGGTGGATGACAAGGTCCCCTCATCATTAACCCTATACACTTGAATTAGCTATGAAATATGTATGATATGGTATGATTGTTATATGATTGAAAGGTATTTCTCATGATTATAATGAAATGTTAAAGTAAAAGGTTTACTCACTTGCTAGTATGTCTAAAGTGAAAGGATTGTTCTCACTTATAAATCTCTATGAGCTGTTATGATAATATGTTTGCATAAGAGTCTAGTAAAGGCTAATGTGAACTTGTGAACTTATGTGATGAATAAATATGATTACTAAAGGGAATAAATACTTAGAACCAAAAGGGCATGTAAATGAGATAAGGGTCTCACGTGTAGGATGTCATGCTCCCCTCATGGGTTTCCTCATGTTTAGCAAGTCTCTATTTCCCAAGATATGTGCTGTCTCATGAGATGGAAACCCCCCAAGAATAGCAAGTTAGGGTTTCTTGTAACAATCTCCTTGACTCTTAACTATGTGCCCACGTAGGACTCCATCTTAGTGGATCAACCTAGATAACTATGAACGAAAGGTTACACCATAGGCAAGTGCTTAACCCTTCTTTTTGAGTTGGGTGTGAACACAAATTCCCTGTAAGATACATGGTCTAATCTAGATATTCAAATTTTCCGTAATATAAAAGTAAATGAATAAAGAAAATGTATGATTCTTGCTAAGGATTTCTTTAGGGGTTCTACATAGTGTGAAGGAGGGTATGAGACTTCTCTTACACATTGCACTTGTGGGATCCTAATAGATGGTTGTAGTAGTGTACTCTTATGACTATGTTGACTATGAGTTATGTGTGATCCTTACGCTAAGTTATGATATGATATTAACAATATATGTATGAAGTGGGTTTCTTAATGTGATACTAAGCTTTGGATATAGTTATGGGATTCTATTCTTTGTATTGCACATGTATTGCTTGGGTTGTCAACATGTTGGGATGGTAGCGTGTTGGGTTGAATTATGATGCTTAATTTATTTGCATATTGGATTTACTTGGTAAAACGCATGTTTTGACTAAAATGAACTTTTATACATGCATTGATGATTTTTATGCATAGAAGCCATACTTAGTATGTGTGATGTACTAACCCATATTTTTTTTTCTCTTTTTCCTAACATTGTAGGTTCGGGCATTTGAGGAGATTTCAAGGCAATCTCTTAAGACACTTGGATTGGCTTCTCCAAGTTAATGAGTCTTCAAGTCTGAGGACAAGACCCTATGTTCTAGATTTTTGGTTCTTTTGTTATCTTGAAATTCATTGTTGTACTTTCCTACTTCTAGACTTCTTATTGATGTAAGGGCTAAGTCCCAATTCTTACACTTTTATTGTCTAGATGGTATGATGTGACTAAGTTAGATTCTATATTCATATATGAAGTGAAGTTGAACTTCCGAAGTAAAAGTTTTAAATTTTTCGGCATTTTTATTGTATGATATATGCTATGATGAATGTTAAGGGCTTGTATAATACCTCTTTGAGGTTTAACACGCCTGTTATGACTAAAGGGTGCTCTCAGATCGTGACACCCATAGACACCGACTTCAACCCCAAAAATTTTATTTTCTACCTTTTTCCAAAATCTGAGGTGTTACAATACCAAAGGTAAATCTAAGTATTATTAAACCAAACCTAGTTAGAACTCCATACTCCAAAAGGTACACTCATGCACAACTTTAAATAAAGCCCGAACAGACCCCATAAGCTTGACATGTACATAAAATAACTATGTCTATAAGAAAGAAGTGCCTCTAACCTAGATCCCACAAGTGTACGTTGGCCCTCGAACCCCAAATGGTAGCCTCTTACTAAAAATGACGACCTACAACCGCAAAGCATCAGCCTTAGACTGAGAATACAACCTTCAACCATAAACATCAACCTCAAACTAAATATAACGACCTCAAACTGTAAACATCAAACTAGAACCAAAAATTGTTTTATTGTATAGTCAACTCCCAGCCCCACTAGCAAGAGTGATAAAAGGAATGTCGACTTGATATACCGTGGTTTCACGGTATAATTAATACTTTTTTCCTTCAGTTTAGTGCGTCCAAAAGCCTTTTTGTGCTAATTTTTATATAAGTTTCTCTTTGTTTGCAGGAAACGGCCCAAAAGCCAATGCGGAGATTTTGATGAGAAGAAATGCAGAAGAGACACCTACGGAGCTGATGACGGCCGTTTGTGCTTGTGACGGTCCGTAGGTGGCAGTGTAGAGAGAAGCTGCTGAAGGAAGATGGGAAAGTCTGACCAAAGTGTGGGATTACGAAGTTGTAACGGTCCAGTCTGGGATATGACGGTCCGTCCTTGCAGGTTCGTCGTGAAGATCAGAAGAAGTGATCCCAGTTAAACAGATTCCGAGAGTTGAAGGGATTTTGAAACAAAGACCCTCGGACGGACCGTTGTGCTATTGACGGTCAGCAAATTTCGTTGAGGGGGATGAAGAAAGCAGAAGAGAAATTGCACAAGGTTATGTGACGACGGAAGTTCACGGACGGTCCATGTGGACACTACGGTCTATCGAGTGGTCCGTCGGACCCAGCCGCAGTTTTGGCAGATTTCCTGATGCAATCCCCCCCTTGAGTACATTCTTTTCGTGTAATTTGACGCGTTTTTCTTTGATTCCTTTTCTCTATGATAAATCGTTCGAAAAAAAAAAAAAAAACAAAAAAAAAAAACCTCGTTTTTGAGGTTGGGTTTTAGACCCAGATAGTGAGAATCAGATTATGAGACTTCTTTGTATTAGTGTTAGGATTTTTGGAATTATCAGATGTCCAATGATTTTTGGTGATTAATCAAGCAACCTTTTGGATTTATTTCTTTCTCATTGAAGAAAGTACATGAATCTTATTGATAATTTGAATTTGGTTAGGCTATGAGTAACTAAACTCCATAAATAGGGTTGTGGGAACATAGGCAAAATAATTGAGAAAACCCTAAAATAGCTAAAATAACAATTCAGAAATAGGGTCTGGCATGTATTAATAATTTCTTTCGCTTAGAGTCGTTTTAACGGATGATCACGTTAGATAGAACTCGCTTTAATGCTACTTGTCGGACCAAGGAGGTAGATAATAGGAAAGAATTATTAGCATAGATTTTAGTGTATTATACTATCTAATAGGTTAGTTTATTTATGGTAGAGGTAATACACTTAGGTCAAATATCGAAATACGATGCTTAATATGACGGTAAATCTAAGGGTTAGGAAAGCAAACAAGTAGAACAGACCAAGGTGCGGGAGTGAGATTTTCTAGATGCCGGGACCAAGGATTTAGAAATACATAAACTTATTCACTGCATGCAAGATACTAGGAAAGAATTGTTATAGGTAGAATTATCAAGTTTATGAACTCTGTTGGGGGAACAGTAAACCCTAGTTACTTTGATTAATTGATTAAAATCCAATTTCAAAAATGTTAAGGTCTCTTCAATTTCATTAGTTATTTTTACTCATTAGGAAAAATAACAAACCCCCCTTTTATGTTGTACTTTCTAAGGGAAGTCATCAAACCGAAACAATAGTAATAAACAAGTTGAAGTTAAGTCTAAACTATTTCCTCGTGGGGGAACGATTCCACCTCACTAAGTTGTGTTATTTACTTGACGCGATTATTATGTGATCCTCCGTATCCTAACGTGTCTCAATCGGCTTTACTTCTTATTTTGAAAGTAAAGTTTGAGCGTATCAAATTGGCGCCGCGACGGGATTAGCTTTTAGATTAATGAACTGAGTACTATTGTTTAGTTGTATTTTCTTGATTTACTTGTTTTATTGTTTTTGATTTCTTTTCAGAACATCATCCTTGTATGCCAAATTACCCGGAGAGCGATGAGAACCATTGTTTCCCTACGATCACGATTCGAAAAGCGTACACTACGGAAATATGAATCGAATTTGGGAATAAATGATGAGATCCTGACACCAGAAAATCCCAGCTACCGGTTGATGTTTCAGGGTCAGATGTACCCGATGCTCCGGGTGACATCAAAAAGGGTACCAGAATCCCGCTCCACGGCCCCAAGCATTAATACAGAGGCTTATGCTAACATAAAAGATTCGAATTTTGCACTGGTTTGCTACTCTACCCACAAGCCACACTTGTGTGGTAACGAGTAGTATGATGCAAATGCTCACTGCCAGAGGTATTTTTTCAGGCTACCTTATGAGGATCACAGGGACCATATAGCTAAGGTTAAGGGCAGGTTGTAAAAGTTGTGTGGGGAGGGCTCTGTTGGATTTAGATTGTAATAGGGCTCAGAGTGTTTCCCTCTTTCACTGAGGGAGAGGCTGCTATTTGGTTCCACTGAGTCCCATACAACTCCATCTTACTGTTGGAATCAACGGAGGGATTGTATCGTAAGCAACGCTACTATCCGGTCTCCAAGAAACTAACCATAAAGACAGACGTGATAAACTTGTGTGGCACGACAGGAGAGTCAGTTAGTAGTTCGTGGGATTAGATTCACATCATATGGAAGTGTCCAAATCACCGATATGATGAGTCACGAAAGAATACTTTATCGGGGACAGGATGATAACAACAAAAGCGTATTGGACACTATAGCAGGTGGATCTATGGAGGAAAGTCCGTATGTTGAGGATCGGAACTGAAAAATTAGAGAAAAATCTCCCGGAAATCAAAGCTGAGTACTTAGGAAGTTGATACCGGGAGGAGAAACACCTTACAGTACAATCCAATCACAACCCAGCCAAAGAGGAGATTCGTGAAGAAATGGCTCAGATGAGAACTGAGCTTGGGGTTCGTAATCTAAAACATGTCACGGGGTGTAGAAAAAGATAATGAAGTAACGACTTGGCTAAACAACCCACCCCCTAACGGTGAATGAATTTACATGAAGAGGATTCCATGCGTAGGAGAATGAACAAAAGGGGGGGTTCCGACCAAGCGGGGGGGGGGCCCAAGGCTCAAATGCGGATAATTGGCGCCAAGGTCAAGGGAACCAAGGTCGGAACTACGGTAATTCAAACAGTGAGGGTCATTAATCCGTGATGGAAACTACAACGTGACAAACATATTTACCAGGCGTGGTGGTAAATACGCTAATGAACGGACAGGGAATGGGCCCTATATCCCTCTCAAAAATCGGGAAGTTATCATAGGGATGGTGGAGTAGTATATGGCGGGGGGCCGGGGGGGGGAGTTGAGGAGTATGTGCAACAAGAAATGATGAGGAGGTAGATTGCTAGTGATGAGCACATTAAGATTTGAGGTGTGATTAGCTAGTGTTGGCAAAACGTTGATTACAATTTGCAATTTCGATTAAGAAGAGCGAATTGCAAGTGGCCCAATAATCCTGCGACAAGTGAACAACGGGCAAACCGGGCACTCTTCCTAGCAACAATGTCACCATCCAAAGAATGATGCGCACTTGTATGGCCAATCACTATCGGGGTGGTGGTGGTGGTAGGCCAAAACCATCGACCCACACTTTATACCATCTACGAGGAAAATGTGAGAAAGATAATGATAATGTAGTAAAGGGTAGTGGGAAAAGCAGATGGAAGGAATGGAAAAGCTACAGTAAGATCTATCAAGTAATCCCAGCCTATGGCCACAACACCGTTCCCTCAGAGATTAGTGAAAAAAAAAACGTGAGGATGGTAACTAACGGTGTTTTATAGCAATGTTGAAACAACTTTACAACATTCCCTTTGTAGAAGCTCTAGAACAAAATGCCGGTTAGGCTAAATTTATGAAAGATCTGGTCACCAAGAAAAGATCGGTCACTTTCGATGATTATGATAGACACAGCATTTGTAGTGCTTATTGCTAAAGATCCTCGTACAAAAGAAAGAAGATTCGGGTGCGTTTTTTCACGATTCCTTGTAAAGTGGGTGGTCCATTAATTTTGCGAATCATAGTGATTGGGGGCAAGATAAAATCTCATGCCCCTCTCAATTTAAAGAAGTTGGGTTTGGGGATCCAAAAACCCACTTCGATGCGGCTACTGATGGCCGGATTCGGACGGAAAGGACTATAGGGATTACTCCATGATGTGCTAGTAAAAGTGGAATCTTCATCTTTCAGATGATTTGTTATTCTTGATTGTGGAGGTCGAGTTTCGAAGGCTTATTATTTTGGGAGGCCATTCCTTGCTACAGGTAGAGACTAGGTGATATGGAGAAGGGACAGGACTTTTCGGTTGATAATAAAGAAGCGACCTTAAACATTGGTAAGACCATGAGGCAGATGTGCGTGAGGCTCCAATCGGTATCTGCCATAGCCCATAAAGAAAAGATATAAAAGAAAGATGAAGAAGGAAGACTATGAACAGAAAAATGCAAAACAAAGAGTTATAGGTTGGGGATTTGGTGCTTGTAGCAGTTCGGGGATTGCCCTTGTCTTCCGGGCAAGCTCAAATCCCAAATGGACAGGCCCTTATTTGATTACCCAAGTAGTCCCTCATGGAGAAGTTGATTAAAATCCAAGGAGGGCGCGGCGGTTTTAGAGGAATAGAGATAAGAATAAACCTCTATTTGGGAAACGCATCGGGAATAAGTAATAGAGGCAAACATATTGCTGAAGTCGCGTAATTATCAAAGTTGTCCCAAGTTATGCCGCGACATTAAATCACGCGCTTGTTGGGAGACAACCCATTCTTATGTTTTTTTTGAGTAATTGTAGCATTTTCTAGTAATGGGTTTTGAATTGCAGGCACACACCAGAAATTCTGCAGAAATTACCCTGCAACAGTCACAGACCGGATATATCGACGGGACCGTTGGCGTACAGGGCAGACAGTCGTATTATCATCGTCAGGTACGTTTTTCTGCTATTTATCAAAGTAGGGAATGCACGACGGGAACTACGACGGGTCGTCACAACTGTGACGGACCGCGTGGGGAACGTTCGCACGATTAATTGAATTCTACCCAACCCGACCCGGCTGGACCCTTTTGAAATTTGACCGTTCATGATCCCACCCCTCCATATTTTCACCCCCATTACTTCCTTATTCCTCTCACCTCCCCTCTCTTTTCAAATTTCCACATTTCCCCACACGGGATCTTGCCCCCAAAATTTCTCCAAAGCCTTACACAATTATCATCTACTAGTAGGAGCTGACTGCTTGTCGGTGTCTACCTGCATCGAGTACTTTGATCTGTTTTTTCTCAATTTCTACGGTTTTACTATCTACTAGGTTACCCAAGAGCAAGACCGCACATACGCAAGCGGGCGATTCTAGTCGTCGCTCGTCTGCCCGCATGGTCATCGGTCTGAGGATGAGCATGACCCTCGTATGTGCCCCCAGGAACTTCCGCCCCGTCACGTGCTGCACGGGCCCCAGAGCTACACCCAAGACGGTGCGTCCAGCGTTAGTCACTGCCTCCAAGTCTGATTGATTGAGGAGCGCAACAACCACTGACCCGCACACCCTTTGGGTCGGCCACAAATGAGGAAGGATGCGTCTGGATCCTAGGAGTCATCATGGTTCGAGAAAGCTCTGGCTCTGCAGAGGTTCCCGCACAGCCACTGCTGCAACGCTCGGCCTCGTCTGATGAGGCTGACAGTTCAGAACTCTACATCAGCGCACCAATTCAGGTCCCACCCCAGCGCTGACCAGCCCAAAACCGGTGGCGGTGTGTCGAACGACCAGCTTTCACAGGTATCGACGCCAAGTTCTCAACGATAAAGGAAGTGATGGACTCGAAACACTCACCTGGGAGCACGGCGGTACTTACAGGGATCCTCCCACGATGCCTGAGATCCACAATCTCTGCACCAGGAATCGTTTGGAGTGGACAAAACACGTCCGTTGGGACGATACAGCGAGGAGATGGTCCGAGAGTTCTACGCATTACGTAGCTGAATCTCGATCACAGATCTTACAGGGGCTGCTCCCGCTAACAGCCCCATTGGCAGGTTCGAGGGTCAGGGGCGTGCAGGTTGACAATTTCCCTACCCGCCATCCGCCGGTTCCTTTACGGCGAGAGTGCAGATACTACTCGGAACCCCATCACTGCCGAGTTGACACCGCTGGCAGATAGTGGAAGCGATGGACAGTTCATCGAGGAGCCAGCCAATGAGAGGAGGAGACCACAAGAGGTGGATGGCCCTGCACCTCTCAGTAGATGGAGAGGGTGGCCGATGGGTAATGAGCGAAGGGGGCCATCAAGAAGGCCCAACCTCACAGTTCACAACAAAGTTCTGGGGCTTGATGTTCCGTCATGCCATCTACCCCACAGCTGCTGACAACATCGTTACATGGGATCGCGCCGGTTGATGGCGGCGATGATAGCATGGGGTCGAGGTCGACTTTTGTCATGACTCTCCAGGCAGTCATGCACGATAGGGCATTCAAGGTCACCACCACCTACCCCTTTCCGTGCATGATCTTGCCTTTACAGGTCCGCAGGTGTGCCAATATGGAAATAAGATCAGTTTAAAGACCCCGCAGGTGGTTACCGTTGACGTGTGGCCTCATCAAAGACGAGGCAAATGAGTCGGCCCCACGTAGAGGGCCCCGTCCAGAGCTGCCCCCACTTGCTGATGATCTTGCAGATACGGTAGCTCAGGACGCACAGCGACACAGGGTCCTTGGACAATACCCCGGTAGAGTACGATTCCGGGAGTAGTACCACAGCCCTAGGTCTCTCGCACCGGCCCTCCTTACGTATGTGGTCAGTATTCTAGGAGTCCCAAAAACTAAAGGAACAAATGCCACCATTCTGCAACATATTCAGCCGTGGATGCATAAGTCGATTACAGAGCTTGTGAAGCACGTTCTCGAGAGGAAGACTCAGCAAGTTTATAGAGCGGAAGATGTTGAGGTCAAAAACCAGCTTGCACGATTGGTTGAGAGGGTTAGCCCGACCAGCCCCTCCGGTGGACTGGTGGGACTTTCAGGCTTGCAGGTGACAATCGTGATGAAGACATAGACACGATCCTAGAGGGCATAGGGTGCCGGATTTGGGCCCCTTAGTCGATCTGCTGAGGATACGACTGCGGCACCTCATATTTACTACTCCAAACCTCCACCCACTTCCCCCTCGAGATGCGAGTGCCAAGAGCGTGTCGGTAGGGGTCGAGAGCAGAGAGGAGCGCGCAGAGCAAAAGAAGAAGCGAGCGCCGAGAGCTGGAGGCTTGCGCGAGAGCCTCAATGCTGAAGAAGGCGGCGAGACCCGCTAAGAGCGTCAGAGTAGAGTTAGCGGGCCTGGGGGTATACGATCCGCATGTAGATATCGTGGCGGCAATACTCGATGGCTTGCGGCTGCTTGCTGAGGAAATCACTGAGGGTGTTCCAGATTTGAAAGCGGACGTGGGTTATAAGGGAACGGACCCACATCTTGCTTGACGCCGACGCTTTGTGCCCAAGGTTGCTTCACCTACCATCTAGTATTTACATTTTATGCATGGGGACAATTGCACTTGCTTTTTTTGGGGGTGGGGTGGAAAATGGATAGTGAGTGTTAGGGTTGAAGTCTTAGTCAGCCCCTAGTCACTATGCCCTTTGGGGTTTCTGCAGAGTATTTTTCCCCAAAAGCTCCTGATACTTTTTTGCTTGAACCGGCAGTTTATAAATTTGTGAGAAAGTTTAATAGTAGAGATGATGGCTAATATGATATCCTGATAAATGAACATATTGCATGATGGCATATTAATGATAATGTGTGGTCCCTAAGATGAAATAGAGTTACCCCATTGCATACCCTACGTCTTTAATTCGAACAGTGGTTCTAATAATCCTGTATAGTGGGACATGTAAGTGAGTGTGAGGAATTGGACTTAGTCCAACTAGTGCGTATGAGCTAGAATTGCCTGGTTAGTTCCTTCTAAAAAGTAAGCTGTAAAGACAATTAGGAAAGGAGCATAGGCCTTAGTTAACAAAGCCCAGTTCTAGCCTAATAAAAGAACCCAAAAATTAAAGTTATCCTTCTTTATCCAAATAATCTGAGCTTAAAATTAGACTTTCTTTTCACTCTAACTGATCTTTCGGGGGAACAATGGTTGGCCATGGCGCTTGGACATGTGCACCTCAGCTTATGACAAACGCATCCATAAGTTGGGGTGGCTAATGAACGGTAAAAAACCTTCGTTTGGCCTTGACCACTTGGTATCGGTATTGTTTACCTTGACTAATCGCCAAAGCCAGACGTGAGGGTGGCTATTTGGGAATGCTCTGGAAAGTGGGTTGCAAGAACAAAATAAAGTGACTCAAAATTAGTTGCAAGAAAGCAAAGAAAAAAAATAAAAAAAATAGACAAGAATACAAACAAGAAAAGAGAGAGTCACTTAACAAATGAAGAAAGAAGGAGAAAATGAGCCCAAGGGAAATGAGTATGGAAACTGGGCGAGAATATATAAATGATTAGAAAAGGGAAGGTTTAGCCTATATGGTCAAAGCTAGGGCAAAACAGCCACTAAAGTATAACTAAAAATGTACCCTACTGACCATGAGCTATGTTACAAGATAAACAAGTCCTATCGTGATCCTAAAGGGTGGTTATCGCGAACTTAAGGCAGTGAAAATAAGGGCAAAACTGATGGCAAAGGTATGATGAGTGTGACTTTGTTTGAGAGCGGTGTTGAAATGTATCCTTATATCAAATGAAAATCATGTGTGAAAAAAGGATTTATTTCTAAAGTGAGGACATTATTTGCAATAACCCCCCCCCCCAAGGGGGGGGGGGGGGAAAACATTGTTAGCACCTCGGTGTGAGGAGATTGAAGACGAGGATAGGTGTTTTAATGCCATGGTAGTCGGTGTGTGTTCTGCTCCACAAAAATTCAAGTAATAGTGATAGATGCATAATTTGATGGAGATTAATCGGGATTGATAGCCAAATGATGGCCCAAGGAACCAACATAGATACCTATGGTAGAAGGATTGTGTAGTGAGTCTAGGCGTCACTTTAGGACAAACAACCAAATTTAAGTTGAGGGGTTGACTATACCGTGGTGTTTCGGTATAATTAATACTTTTTCCTTAAGTTTAGAATCAGTTATGCGTCAAAAAGCCTTTTGTGCTAATTTTATATAAGTTTCTCTTCGTTTTGTAGGAAATCTGCAAAGGCCAAATGGGAGATGTTGAGAGGAAGAAATGAGAAGAGACCACTCGGAGAGTGATGAGGTCAGTCGTGTGGTGTGACGGTCCGGTATGGTGGCAGTGAGAGAAGTGCTTGACAGGAAGATGAGGGGAAGTCGACAGGGTGGGAGTTGACGAGCTTGTGACGGTCTCGTCAGGGAATGACGGTCCGTCGCAGGGTTTGTCGTGAAGATCAGAGAAGTGAGTCCAGTACAAGATTACGCGAGTTGAAGTATTTTTGGAAAACGAAGGGACCATCGACGGACCGTTGTGACTATGTGTCTAGTCATACTTTCCGTCGGGGGGGATGAAGAAAGAGCAGAAGAAATTGCACCACGTCTGGGACGACGGAGTTACGACGGTCATTGTGACCATGACGAGTCCGTCGTGTGGTCAGTCGCCCAGCACGTTTTGGCAGATTTCAACAATTAGAATTCTTATGTAATTAGGTTTGTATTTTTATACCCCCAGAGTTCGAAAAACCTCGTTTTGAGGTTGGACACCAGATGTAACATCATATTATTAGATATTTGATTAGAAAAATACCCCCATTGTTAGATTTCGGTAATTATCTTGATTGCAAGTTATTTTGGTGATTAATCAAGCAACCTTTTTGAATTTGATTCTTTCTCATTGATGTTTGTGGTGTAAGTACAGGGACTTCTTATTGGAATATATTGGATATTGTACGGTTATGCTAGGAGTAACTAAAATTCCATAACTAGGGTTTCCACACTATCAAACGCAAACTCACAAATTCAGGCTCAGTTTAGTTAGAAAGGAAGATGTAGCATACATGTAGGTCGACTATGCGCCCTCCAAATCACAAGCCCAAAGCTTTTCTTTTGAAAATGGCCTCTGGATGTTGTCACACTATCTACAATAGGATCCAACTTTCAATATAATCGTAGAGATACTAAAATCACATAAAACATAGTAAGACCAATTTTGGAGTCCATCATGAATTATAGATTTGTGGAAAAATTTGAATGAGTCATCTCAAGAAAGGTCCCACTAGGCTCAAACTTGTCAAACATTGGGACCAAAGTCCAGGCTAATTTAACTAGTGGAAAAACAAATAAGAAAAGAACCCCAAATTTATTACCAAAACGGGGGAAGCGGTAGCAACTTATAAGTGAAATTAACCTGGAATGGAGGTTAACCAACATAACACAATGACTCCACCATTTAGTCGATCGGTGTAGAGAAATCTATGTCTAACCTTTAGGAGGCTACAAGTAGTATGTTTATTATTGGTTTCTTGATATCTAATGTATTTCACTCTTTTCACAGGATTGCTCATACGTGCCGTGAGATAGCTCAGAGTAGGGGGTTCTCATGCTAAGTAGGGGGTGCAGTACCACTACTAGGGAGGGAGAGAGAGCGCATGGTCTGGAGCCCGCATGGGATCCTATAGTAGCCCATGTTCTAGAGTAGTCAGTGGGGACGGTACCAGCTCAACCACAACCCGCACCGACTATGACCCTAAATCTCCAGGCAACCAATTTCAACTTCTAATCGTTCTTGGGTAAGCAGTATCCTAGACTCTTTATTTAATGCCTAGTCACGAAGGCAGACTCACTTTAAAGATAAAAGTGAGTTTTTTGGGTTGTTTCTAGTCCAATTGGCGATGGATTGTATGTGTGTGCAACATGATATGTAACTTACCCGTGTTACTACGTTTATCCTAAATCATGTTTTGGACTTAGTTTAGGATATACTTATGTTCCCTTATACCCACAAACTTTGTAATTTTGATGTCTTCCGAGTCGTTTGGACAAACTAGGTCCTTATAGTCTTAAATAACAGACTTGGGTCTTATAGAATAAGCCTTAGTTTAGGCATTTGTGCAACCTTGTGTACCTCTTTATTTCTCTCCCTATATCTACACTTCGATGATTTACCTGATGGACTACGTCATGTGAAGGCTTGAGATTTAGTTTTTCTAGGTTTGGAGCCTTCCAGGATTCTTGTAGGTGGATATCATTCCATAATGAATTGGTCTTGATGTTAGTTGGGGAATAATTATATGCGTCTGTAGAATGTTATGTGACTTACTTGTGTTACTATGTGTCTCCTGAAGCATGTTTTGGCCTTAGTCTAGGATAAATTGTTGTTTCCTTAGACCCTTAAACCTTGTGACTTTTATATGTCTCTGACGTCATTTGAATAAACTAGGTCCTTGATGGCTGGAATAACAGAATTGGGTCTGATAGAATTATCCATATTTTTTGGTTTGCTTTCTATTTCTATTTTTTCTTATTGTTACTATTAGTTTTTGTTTAGTGTTACCCTTGCACTCTCTACTTATTATTTTGGTTACCTATTGGCTTACTTATTGATGAGTTATAGTAGGTTCCATCATAATTCGGGAAGTCAGATCGTGAAATTACCCTTCAAATACCTAGGTGTTACTCTCACCACCAAGAGGACCAAAGTAGTACAATATAAGCCTTGACAGACAAAATGCTTGCAAATATAAAGACCATGGACTGCTAGATACCTTTCTATGTTGACATAGTGCAGTTGATCAAAGTTGTAATCTTTTGAGTTCAGATTTTCTGGTCACAAGCATTTCTCTTATATAAAATAACTTTACAAATAGTAGAATTCTTATGCAAAAGGTTCTCATGGTCGGGTGGAGCTGCCACAATAAACATTGCACTAATCGCTTGGGAAAGACATTATAGTCCTCAAACTGCTGGAGGTTTGGGATTTCTTGATATATGCAAAGATGTCATGATCCAGATTGCCGTGATTGGCGCCCACACTACAACTCGGTGGGAGAATGTCACGACCTGCAAGTGCACCCTAGAAGTTAGAGTATCCTTGTTTCGTCACACGACAAATGAGACTTCAAGAAAAGTAATCATTTAACCTGCGTATGATTTAGTGCATATAAACAATGTACTAAAATAGGACGAATTTTAGAAACTTTACTTCATACACGAAGAATCTTTCATAAGAATTGCACAAAGCAGAAGATCGTCACTTTAAAATATTAAAATCTTTACAACCTTACTTGAACCATCTAATCTTTAGAGTACACATTAATTGGGATAATCCCATACAAGACAATAAATGAAAGGACTTATAACCAAAGGACATGAGAAGTGCCTGAATCAATGAGTACTCACCGATATTTCATCTTCAACGGTTAGAAAAATCGATCCATCTTTATAGCACGTCAAGACTTCCATTCCTTACACTTTAGTCAAAAAAGGGAAAGAAAGGGGTTAGCCCATTAGAGTACTAAGTATGGAAGTCATGCAAAAAAAAACCATGAAAAAGGACCATTTAGTAAATAACCTCTTTCTGATTTCAATAAAAACATCATACAATAAGCTAAGAACAACATTTAACAAATTAGAAACACATAAGGAATCATTAAGCAAAAAAATCCACATTTTAGGGAACCTTTCCAGTAACTCACTTCATGTACAAGACTCAATTCAAGTTACAGTGAGTTCTCTCCCACTTCACGTACATCTTCTAGCATGTAATTGATCCCACTTAATGCTATCCTGGACTCACTTAAGTCACAAATAGAGACCCCAATACAAACCATCTAAGCATGGCTAAATGTCCTCAAGACTAACATAGATGGAGTCAATACACACTTACAAGGACACTAACATAAGAACATGAGATTTCGTACCAAGGGACTTCTAGTCTCATTTGAGTGAGTGGTGAAGCGACCTCTCTACAATACCTTACCCACTACACTAAGAAATCTTATAGATAACTAAGATAGTATCATTCCTCAAGTAACCACATTTACGATAGTCAGTGACATTCTTCTTCCAAAGGCTATCAAAAGACTTACTTAAGTAAATCAAAAAGATACCGTCCATAGTGACCTCTTCAAGATTACCTAAGTAGTCCTTAAGACTACGTAAGGCTTATATCATGTCCACATAATCAACAAACTTCCCTAACTAGAGTCATTCATAAGATTTATCTATATAAGATAAGAAGTGACCATTCTTATGCCCCCTTCACACCTTAACTAGACAACCCCTGATTACTCTAGATAAGTACTACTTCTTTTTAACATACTTTCTTAACTTAAGTCATTATATTCATAAGTTCTCTACGATACATTTAACACATAAAGGACATTCAAGTAATGGTCTTGAAAAAGACCTAGGGACTCTCACTAACACCTTCAAATCCTATTGTGCAATGTCTAGATAGCGTCCCATACCACCACCTAAACTTCATAGAACTTATCTAGTGCTAGTAAGTGTCCCATATGATGAGAATAGGCAATAATAGACATAGACCATGGTAGCAAGACATGAAATTCGGAGTTCTAACCTACTCTGATGAGAGTGTTCTACTTGCCAAGGGTAGAACTAGGACACATCCCATGTAGGCACATGGTTAAGGAATATGAAGGGAATGCTTTATAATCTAGTCCATACTTAACTAGAACTACTCCCCTTACCATACTCACTCAGTGCTAGACTTCGTTCTCATAGAGTAATTCACATTAAAGTTTCACATAAGAGGGTTCCATAACAAGTTTATAACCCAATCACATTTACCCTACCAAAGAAAGGTTCACTTGGTCTACCTCACAATGGCGACAAGAAGCTCATGATGACTTTCCTCTAGATTGATATGATGTCGTTCCAGCTAATCAACCTTAAGTCCATCATCCCTTTATTTAAAGGAAACCATTACGGCTTTCGACTTCAATATACATAACTTTACCACTAGGTTCAAGGTTTCGCATAAAAGACCCTCTTAACATCATTCAAGGTCACATATCTTTCATACATTCAAGACTACGAGGCTATAGCATCCTAAGTCAAGACATGACATATTCATATTCGTACAAGCATCAAGTTAGGGACACAAGTCAACCAAGACAAGACACCACATACTTCACCTTAACACATATTACTAATCATTCTATAAGCACATAGGAATGACCATTATCATCTTTAAGTCATCCTACATACTACCATATCATCATTAATATAACTATTATAAACTCATATATTCAAGTAGGAGCAACCATGCATCAACTCTAAGACTACATATAGAAGCACATAGTCATAGTCTACATGATTTGCTAACATACATTTAAAGAACACATAGTTTCACATTACTTCACATATAGATAGATATACTCATATTTCACATAAAAAATATATACCAAAACATCATAGTACTTCAAGTAGTGCCGACGAGGCCATGATCATCATATTGCATAAAGTAACGCCGAAAAGGCCACATCAATTCACATAGCACCGCCACCATAAGTGGAAAACACCAATCATAACATAATGAAAGTCTAATTAGCATAAAATAAAAGGAATTAGGGCAGCATACCCCACTCCATCTTACCACTTTGCTTTCAAGGCTATATCATCCAACTCAATATCACAAGGCTCTTAACCAAGGCCATAACCAACAATTCAATACAATTATATCAATAATCAATGAAACTAGGTCAATTCATATCATACTTATAAATCTAATACAACCTAGATATCAATTGAATATAATTATTGCATTATTAGATAGCCTATAGAAAATTACATTAGAATTCATAAGCCTTAGGTCAATATAAATTTAATAAGTCTAACATTCAATAGATCTAAGGATATTCAATAATCAATTGATCAAATTGAAACAACCTATAAACCAATTAACCATAGTCTATACATGAATCACAAGCCCATAACAATCTACACATGAATTCATCAATATTAAAGCATGATCACTTAACCTATATTTTAGACAAATTGAGAGATTTGTGAATGTCAAGGGTTCACGGAGAATTTCATTTAAAAACATCAATTATACATCAATTTCATAACATATAAACATTTGAAAACAATTTATACAAGAACCGAAGACTTAGAGTAGAAATTGGACCTTTTCATCTTTGAAAGTCATCTTAGAAATTGTCTCTAAGGTGATAGCAAGCCTTAGATGAAGAACTCCCATACCCTATTTGAATAACCCAATGATAATTGAAGAAGAAACTCAATTGAAGAACCATCTTCAAGCTCCATCTTCACCTTGAACTCTCATGGAGATTTTTGGAGGAACTTTCGGAGGGAATATGTTTTGATTTAGGTGTTAGGGTTATAATTAGAGTTTAGTGAATTATATACTCTTAAAATACCCATAAACACTAAAAAAACCGTCCAAAGACTTATAAGGGATTGGGGTGCATTTACAAGTTCACCCTTGAACTTAACAAAAAGCTGGCAGGAAAATAGGATGCCCCATCGACACCCATACCAACGGACCGTGGTCTTAGCCACGCCCCGTCGTTGGGGTCTCGCGGGTTGCACCCGCAACTACCCAAACTTAAGGAAAAGTGGTTCCATCGACATGATCCATTGACGGGCCGTTGCCTGGTCCACTGGCCGTCGTTTGGGGTCGTAGATTTCCACTGCCTAGCAGTGTTGAGCTCCAATATTGGGGTGCTCCTTTAGGGCCCCTTGTGGGTCCTATATGGAGTCTTACCCAGATGTTTCCACTCCAAATATGTTCATATACGAGTTTAGGACCTACCACATGAGTTTCATCCAAAACAAACACGTAAAACGCGACGAAACATACATAGACAGACAAGGTCATCTCAAGGCAAGCCTTTCGAACGTCATGGACGTTTGACCTCCAAACTTTAAGAAACCTGACACGCTGCCTATATACACTATAATAATTCATTTAAGGAAATTATAACCTCATTAATCACATATAAACACATAAAACCACATAGGAGGCACACAGGTCACTTAGTTGTCGAACGTCTTGCTCGTCCCTTGACGTTTGACTTCCAATGCACCTAAACTCTTAGACACTGCCTCAAACCCAAATTATAAAACATTTTAGGACCTTATACCATCAAGACAACCATGTTAGGCTCTATATTCACCTAAGTCATTTTCGGGGTCTTACAAAGAACCACTACTAACAACTAACCAAAGAAATAAATCTTAAAACTAACGCATTTAAGTTACGGAATCAAGTGAAATAACTAAGCTAAGTTCCATTACTAATAAAAGATCTAATAACTTACTAACAATGCGTAAGATAAACCTAAAATCTAAAAGTCAATGTCACAAAACTAGAAACGAGAACCTAATTTAACAAGAATTTCTAGTGAATTATCTAACAAACTAAAACTAGGTCTAGGTCAAAAAAATTGTGGACTAACATGTTATTTTCTGCATAATCTCTTACTTGAAATTAATTGTCCTAATAAATATTGCTCGAAATATTCTCATCTAAACATTATGAATAATTTTCCTGGCACTTTTAATCCACTAATCAATAAATTATTCTTACATGCTTCATTAATAAAATAAATAAACTCTGCATCGTGTCATAACCCTTTGTCCTTCAAGGAATTTTTTGCCCTCTAAATTGAATCATAAATGTTTATACATTTGTATGTTAAGACACTTAGCATGAGACCTTTACTATTTACTATATGTTTGCTATCATTTTAATAACGGAATGTAGAGGAGAACTTGATACTTTACATGTCAAATGTTAAATCTTTTTTTGTTGCTTGGTGTTTAGGATGACCTTATATTTTATTTTAGTCCAAATCACCCTACTAGTAGTCCTATACCTATTGGACTTTAAGCGGGAACGATAATAACGTTTAGGATGATATGCATGCGGTGGTGGGGTAGAGGTAGCTTGCCCTATGGATATGATGACATCAACACGATCTAAATGACAAACATTCATTTTGTTTGTCCTTATACAGAAGCTAACCGAAATAAAATTAAAAGTAGAGTGTTGATCCAAAAAATTACTCAGAGTCTTCCTTTCCTTTTTATCCCTTATTTACTTTAATTACATTTACTTGTGGTAGATTAAGTAAAATAATTAACATTTTTCTCATTTATCTTTTTGTTTTCTATCCTCTCCCTTATCTCTAAAATTTTAATGTAATGTTTTATTTATTTCTATCACTTAGTCTTGCATATTTAACTAATTAAGTTAAATAAAAATTTTACTCTAACTATTTAATATTATTGCCTAGACATCATGTTTTTAATTAAATAAATCATAAATAAAGTGATCATAGTTGCTGCTTGTAACTCCACATAAATTTCATGAGATACGACCGAGATCCACATTTGTGGACCTTGATTGATGTCTAACACCTTCTCTTGAAGTAATTTGAACCCTTACCCTGATCTCTGGTTTGTTGACTCTCTTTAGACTTACTTAGGTTAGATAGGTGCCTAAACACGGCATTGTAATTTAGTTTAGGTGAAAAGCTTCAAAATTTCCAAATTTTAAAGAGTTAAGGTCCGCTGAAAAAACCATTTGTGAAAAAAAATATGGCGCGAGAGAATGGAAACTCCGCTGGGGATATTAGGTTCTTACCGTTATGTGTTCATTTGATTTTTGTGGGTTTTACTTTATTTGGACATCTCAATATTTGTTTAGGTGATTACCATTTTAAGTTATTATGTTTTTTCCTTATTTATTGTCTTCTTCCATGTTTTACCTTTTTCTCTCTTTCTTATTTGTTTATTGTCATGTTTCACCCTTTCTCGTTCCCCTTATTTTTCTACTTACATATTTAATCACATGCCCCCTTCCTATTAATATTTGAATAGTGTTTAATGCTTACCTTATTTACTATACATGATTATTTATTATTTAATCGCTTTTATAAACTGCTTATGAGTTACTGCTTTCCAACTAAATAGTAGATGTTACTGCTTTGACGAAATTGACATTCCACTCATACTTCCCCCAATTGGAATCCCTCTTCCATTTTATTTTACTTTTTACTGTGATGTTGTACGTTTGCACCTCTCACAATTACTCGAATTTTCTTCAAATACCCATTATAAAGAGTCGGCATATGTGTGGACGGAATGATAGTTTTACTAACTCAGACCCACGAGTCTCTCGCATAGAATCCCTTTCAAGTCCGCGTCAAGCCAACTCTTAGAAGTCCTAATTAGGTGATACATGTTCCATAAGTCCTAGGTTGTTTAACCTTTGATGTCAATCCACATACTTAGTAGCCACTCTATCGTATTAAGAGCCCCAACATCCTTTTGACAAATTGCATATTTATGTGTCAATGTAATCATTATAATTAAATTAAGCCTAATTTTCCAAAATGGAGTTTCAAAGTTGTTTGTATTTTGGTTTATAGAGTCATAGATGATGTCAACTCCCTAAACCCTCAAATGGTCATAGAATTACATAGTTAGGAGCTGGTGGATGGATATGAAGAGAGACATGGAAAGAGAGATTCGTCAGTTTTTGGATGGTATTACCTTTCTTATCTTCGTCATACTGAACACTCATCTGACTAGGACCTTGTAAGAATTTTGGGACCCTTTGAGGATTATTTTCAAATTTGCAGATTCTGACAATGCCAATAATTTAAGAGATTAGTGGTTTCATCGCATTGTCATACCATGAATGCGAAATGATGATACCATATAAGCTATCACCAAAGGAATTTCTAAAAAATATGGGGATGAATTCTAATCCAAGATTAGTTTCTTTAATCTTTAGGTGGACTCATTTAGACTTTCTATACACACGATTTGGACGAGATGATAGCTACTACTCTTTTAGCGATGAATTTGAGTGCTCTATTGAAGAATGGGAAGAAGTATCGCTTAGATGCCTTTGTCATTTCCCTATTAGGATATTTTGTTTTTCCTAAAATAAGGGGAAGAATCAACACATTTTTGAGTTATGTGGTTAAAGACTTACCTCAAAGAGAGGGAAAACCTAGGAAAACTATAGTGCCCATGATCGGCGTTATTAATGTTTGATGGAAGTATGTCGCTTATGTGATCGGATGCTAGAAGGTTTCTTCGAGCGATACAACCTTCTACTACAATTATGGGTTATAGAATACTTCCACAGGAGATCTGATGTGGTAAACATTTTCTTTTTTAAAGGCAACAAGAATGAAAACCATTAAACAAGAATGGTACGATTTTGTCGTACCTGTAGGATTTGTAGACTGGCAGATATTTTTAAAGAGCTTGAGAGCCATCGACTCCAATGGAAGTTCCATTGGTTGTCCACTCCTAATGCCATAGTTATAGGGGACGACCGATACTTAATTGAGCTTATTGTCTTAAAGGGTGTTCAACTATGTGTGCCTCTTCGAGTACTTCGTCAATTTGGGCGAGCTCAAGTCATACCACTCAGGTCTGACATGGAGCAGTTTAAGTATGAGTTTCGACTAGAGAAACCATAGGTTCACAACATACTTCGACAATGGGAGCGTGTGTTGAATATTCTTATGGGTGCACGACAGGCTTATGCATACATGAGTATTACATATGGTTCCTAATAGAGGCTAAAGGCCCAGAATTAAGTAGAGAAGGATACCATGTGCTCATTAATGAAAGGAAAAACATATGGGAACGCAATATGTTGAACATTGGACAAGAAGTCTTTACCTATAAAAGAAGTCAATTGGCGCCAAGCTCTTGGAATTGATATCGCCAAGATTTCAGAATTTAGGGTGATTTCCCCCATGTTATCCCTTTTCCCTTATTTTATTTCAGTTGTCGATTTTTAGTTATGTTGTAATGTTTAAATTTTATAATTAATGAAAATTGTTTTATTCCTTTTAATATACACTCCGATTGGCAAACAGGCTCGAACCTGTTGCTCAACGAGGATTCTTTGCATTTAGGGTGTTTATATTAAAATAATGTGTTTGATATAGCCATTTATACAATTTTCTAACTTGACCTTTGTTTTGCTTTTATTTTTTGCTTAACCTTCCCCAATTTTTGATTTGTAGACCATGGTTTATCACAGGCGATCAGAGAAATCTCTTCCTTCTCTCCCGACTGAGGATCCTAAATGAAAGAGGAAATGACTAATGGCAAGGGTTTGTGCAAGACTATTGAAAAGAAGTGTCTTTCAGACATGTTGATATCAAGCCTTGAGAAGAAAATAAAGAAGTTAGAAGAAGAGGTGTTTGATATGTGCGAGTCGTACAAGTTGTTAATCTCCGCCAATCCTACTTTGATGAAAAACATTGAATATGTCATCTTTCACAAGTCAAGCCACTCTCCTAAATAATCCTCCACCACACCCTACTTCTCATCCTCCTCCAAGTTATACCATTTCTCACAATCAACCAAGTTTTATTCAAATGCCTCCAAAGAACATCCAATTTCCAAATTATCAATATCCTCCCCAACAACATGCTTCTAGACCTCAACATCGTACTCCACACCCGCAGAATACTATTATGGATGCTCCTCGATATGAAAAACCTTTGCACCAAGTTCGTTGGAATGATACGCCTCTCATACCATTACCAACACTCCATATCAAATGTCTCCATACCAAAGGTATCCTCTTCCATATCAACCACCAATATATACGTACACAATTCCAAAGTCATCACTCGACCGTATATTCGCAAAAACCTCTTCAAGGTTGAGAAGAAGCATGGAAAAATTCATACTCCTTTGGCTGATCCTATAGGACAAATATATGAAGACTTGAGGATGGTTGGACACATATATCCTATTAATCAAATAAGGATTAATACACGTGCATGGTGGATTGAACCCTCTAAGGTTTGTGCTTATCATTCAGGAATGAACGAACATACCATAGAAGAATTTCATGATCTAAAAGACAAGATTCAACAATTGATTTATACTAAGGTCATACGCTTGGAAGACTTTATGTCAAAGAAATTACAACTATGAATGTGCTAAAGTCATTTGAACCTATTTTCAAATAAGGGTTGCGCCATTTAAGTTCAAGTTTTCTACTTTCAGACACCCATGATAGCATATGGTTATAAGTTGGTCAAAATTGGTCATTTCCATTATTGGTTAAGAATGCTATGCTCGTTGTAATTTGGAACTATGTTAGAACTAATTCCCCTTTAAGAGGGGATACTTAGGAACTCCAATGGAGGTTCAGTCTTACATAATAAAAACATTCATTTCCCCTATACTGTGTAACTAGACAGAATTTTTGAGAGGGTCTCAAAAATTCAATCAGAAAGATATCTTTTAAAAATGATGAAATCGGGGAGTTACAATCTACAAAATCAGAATTGCATAAGTTCTACACTAGGGCAAAATTTTGAGGGTTTGACCTCAAAATTTTGAAGACACTTCGAAGGAAATTCGAGTAGATATCAAAGGAGTATATTGGGTCAAATCATGGATAAAGATCAACCTCACCATTAAAATAACTATTTTTCTTTGAATCCATAAAATAGTAGTACATTTGCAAAGGCAACTTACACATCGCTCTGAGTACGATAAATTGTAACTCAAACGCACATTGTCCTTCCAACAAGGCAAAAGGTCAAACTATTGAGCCTACATAATGCTAATTAATGGAATTTGACCCTTCCAACAAAGAAAATGTCCAATCTACTTTACACCCTTAATCAACTATTATGCATGTGCCCGAACTGCATTATGCCCGAATCACATTGTGCACAACATTGAATTGTGCTCGAGAATTGCATCGTACCCTAATTGCAGTATGCACGAAGATTGCATGTGTGCGATATTGAATGGTACCAAAATTACATGTGCCTGAACTATATTTTGCTTGAATTGCATTTTGCTCGAAGATTGCATGTGCCTTATATTGCATTATGCTCGAGAATTGCATTGTACCCGAATTGCATGTGCCCGAACTTGCTTGTTCACGATATTGCCTTTTGCCAAAGAATTGCATTGTGCCCGAGGATTTCATCGTGCCTGAGATTTCATTATTCCTGAAATTGCATTGTGCCCGAACAAATCTAAATCAAGTCAACATATCAACAGATGCCCCAATTATAGATACCCTTTCTTTACTCGTTATTTATATTCATAAAGTGTAATAGTCTAAAGGCTTCATCTTTCATGTTTTGTTGACATCATTTATTGGCCTAAGGACTTACTTTATGTTTATCATGTTCAAAAAGTATTATGGTCTAAAGGTATCATCATGATGGCCTACTAACATCATATCATGGCCTACAGATTTCATTTCCATCTATCATGACCCGAAGGTATCATATTCTTAAGGCATCATTTTCATGGCTGGCATGTAACATTTTCATGATGTAAGGGTACATTTTTTATTATAATGTCTTTAGACATCATAGCCTAAGGCATCGTCTTCATAGTCATATGGAAAATATAATGGTCGATATGATAAATTGCATCATGTTTATCTTTATTGTGTATTTGATATATTTTCCCTAATCATATTACATATTAAGATTCGTAGAGATTGACATTTTACACGAGTGATCATCTCCCTCTCGGCTACGATTATCATGCTTACATCTATCGCGATAAAGGCCCTATCATTCAATACTCTTATTACTCTAATTTAACTTAACATTGCGCAAAGTTAGAATTTCCCTCGTGATCTTCTCGCTACTTTAATCTTATCCATCCAAGCCAATATCGTTCTTCTGAATATCTTACCGCTTTTTCAATGTTTAGGAACCTCGTTTGTTATTGAATCTAGAACTACATAAAAACAACCTGAATCTCGTATAACCAGAGATATGTAGGCAGCTCAATACCAAATCCTTTGTTGTACCCTTTTTTCAACTATACATTGCTTCAATTGATCCCACTGGCATCTCGCATCGGTTGGACAAAATCGGCTACTAAGTCAACGTTGGTTGCCCGAAAATTCATTCTTCATTCCCAAGAAACCAAATGGCAACTCTTGACTCCCAATTTTGACCTACCTTTAACCATTTTTAGAGATGCTATTCTATTAAAGACGTATTTTGAAATTTGTTTTAATTTTAGAATTTTTGTCGATTTTGCTTAAAAATTTATATATTTTAGTATGTTCACTTTATAAAATTATTGTAAATACTTCAAAATAATTATTTCATTCAAATATTCTGTAATTTAAGTGATTTTAATCATAAAATATATTATGATGTTGGTAGTATTTTAATTGAATTACATTTCTTTAAGTTTCTCTAAATCATTTAAATTCTAGAATAACTTATTTTAGTTTCTTTCAATTCAACTCATTTCAATTATGGCCACATAGTCAATGGTAATTATATCCCTTTATCATCTCAAATTCCCAGATCTTAAGAATCTCATCCATCGATATTAAAAATAAATCATCCTTCTATACTAAAAACAAATCATGATCTAATCCTAGCCCTTCATCTCGATTTATTTTAAGGGTCAGGATTAAAACTCCATGTCATCCTAATTTAATACACAAAATACCAACACCTAAAGATTTTTTTCACATTCTTCCTCCCTTCTCTCTATCTACAGCCCACTGCTCTCTCCCTCCATTCTTCCCAGTGGAAATCTCCACCCCCAAGAGGTGCGGCGATGCTCCTCTCTCCTCCGCTTCTAGCCTCTCGTCTTCTTTCGTTCTCTCTCCCCTCTCTTCTCCATAGGGAGCTTTGGTGAGGAGCAGCAGCTACCAACCTCTGGGGAACGACCAACAGCAGCGACAACTTGCAAAGACATAATCTGTGACATCATTAACTCCTCCAAACAACAACACTTGCACGGAGATAACAAGCAGCCGGCGAGCTCCAACCTTTCCCCTCTCTTTTCAGGAAAAAACTACCTTGTCGTCCAGTAGCTCCTATCATGGAACGCCGACGAACATCAGGTTCGAGCCAGAAGATGACGGGTCTCTATAGATCCGTACGGGTATATTTCATTAAAATTATTGTATCATTATTTTAGAAACTTTGTCTCTTTTAATTATACAAGTTGAGTTTGACTTTCAGAGGTTAAAATGTCTCTTCATGCTCCATTTGGTCTCAAATTTTGTTATTTTTATGATCTAAATCATGTCCTCATAATTTTATAATTCCCTGTATTGTTAAAATAAGATGCTTTCACTTGTAATGTCATATATTTCTCTAAATAGTACTATTTCAATTTATTACATTTGGAGTTGCTAGTTCTTGATTAAGTTCATAAGCTAGAGAATAGATGATGCCCTTAATTGATTGTTTTCTTAGCTAAATAGAATTCTTTTGTTTAATATTGTTTGGCTACAACTCTTAAAATCAAATTCTGTAATTTTGACTTACCCTTAATTGTTGTATTAGGATTGTTACTTGTTAGTATTTGAAAAAATCTGTGAGAAGTTGTGTGAATTTGTTCTCATATTTTTTCTCTAATTTTAGTTAATTTTGCATTTTAATTTATTCTTCAAATTTGGCGTTTTAATTATTTGTTGTTCATAATGCTCTGCCATCATGTTGATATAAGATTTCCATAGATTGTTAATTAGTTGCCTGCCTATCTTATTTAATTCATGGGAATCTCTCTTCCCCATATTAAGTCTAAAGGCACACATTTTCTTTCCTTAAAATTTATTACTGACTTTTAATTATATTTTTATAATGCTGAAAGTTATCTCTCTTCATTAATATTTGTATTGACTTGTGTTATTTGTTTATTTTATTGGTAAATAAGATAGGGTGAATTTAAATGTAATTAAGTATACTTCCTTATATGTGCTAACTGTTTTACATTACTATTATTTTAATTAATAATTAATATTTCATTTTCCTATTTAGTGATCTTATATATGTTAAAAAGTAATTTAAAATAAATCTAATTTTGGTACTCTTAAAATAAAGAAATAGTATTAACTGATCTCCTTTCCATTAATATTTGGCTTGATTAACTCTTACATTGTTGATTTATGACAACTTTAATTATTTCCTTCTCATATTTAGTTAATCATATATTTGGTAAAATATATTAATAATAAAATCTGATTTGACTCTTCATTATTAAGGAAAAATAATATTACTCTTCCTTATTTATTCTTACTTGCTTATATTTTGTAAAAAATAATTATTTTCTGATTTGACTTTCCTTCAAAATATGGAAATAGTATATTAACCTCAAAATATTTATTTCCCTTATATGTTCCTCCATCTTTGCTATATAAATAGGATCACTCCTTTCACTATAATAGAGTTACTTTGATCATAAATTCTACATTATTCTTAACTCTCTCTCTCTCTCTCTCTCTCTCTCTTTCTCATTGCTCATACTTGAAAACTAATATTATTGCTCTACTATTAAAATAAATTAAGACTCCGTTAAAAATTCAAGTGTTTTGTTTGCTACTTTGCTGCGTTCAGGTCAAAAGTTGGATTACGTTTTCTCTATTGCTGATAATCTATTATGCTTAACTGGTTAGTGTTCTTAATTAGTATTTATATTATTTTGCATTCATATATTTATGTAAGTTTGTTTTTCTATTCTTTTTCTATATGTATGTATGTCTTACTTTGTCTAAAATAAATATTATTACTTGGGTAGTGTATTACTATCTTTTACGGGTTTTAAAACTTGAAATTCAGTATGAAAATTCGCTATAGATGAGATTATATAATTTATGCATTTTGATTTCGTTTTTTTTATTATTCGTAATGTTCATATAACCGTCCAACTCTCTCTATATATGAAATAACTTGGGTATCGTCTAAAAGGGGGGTGGGGTATATGTGCTAATTGTTTCTTTTCATTTGTTGCTTAAGTTTATTTGTTATTTGTAGTTGCTCAAGTCCATATACATTGAAATTTATTAGAATATATCGTAACAATTGGCTTAAAATCAATCATGTCTAACTCGATCATTAACTAATTTAATGTAAATATATGTTAAATCTGTGATGATCTTGAACTTTTTAAAAATCTTATTTTCTATGCTAATATTTCAAAAATTGATTAATATGGATTTAGATACCATGCATCTATGTTTTCTGAAGAATATTATAATTTTCATCATGCTTGCATATAGAAAATCATGCCTTTTGGTGTTGTTTTAATGTTTTTACTTTTTATACATCCTTTAGAAAAACCATGGTTCTTATAGGATTTACTATAGGTAAAAATATTGAACAAAATTCAAAATTAACTCATATTTCATGACAACACAAATATCTCTTTAATAACTTTCAGTATTTTAAAAAATGAGATAAATTTGCAAATATGTTTTTCTTACTATAAAAATAATTTTCTGCATTTATCTTCTGCATGTGTTGATCCTAAAATCTGCCATCCTATGTGCACCAATTTTAAATCTACTTAAAATAAAAAAAATGGGGGGGGATAATGCCACAAGTACCCCCTCAACCTATGCCCGAAATTCCAGAGACACACTTATACTATACTTATTTCCTATTACCCCCCCTGAACTTCTTTATAATAATTTATCAACCCCTTTTTAGCCTAAGTGGCACTAGTGTGAAAAAAAAAGTCAACCATCATTGGGCCAACAAGAAGTGACACGTAGGTGAAAAGGGTATAAAATTATAAAAATAAGTTCAGGGGGTAATATGACCTTCGTATAGTATAAGTGTGTCTCTGAGATTTCGGGCTTAGTTGAGGGGAACTTGGGGATTATCCCTAAAATAATTAATCTTCCGCTTCATAATTAAATTTTTTGCACTTAAAATCAGCTATTACTAATTTTTTGTATTTATAAAAATTGATGGCTATCTAAATTTAATTGCACATTATAGTCTAATCTGCTATCACATTAACATGTTATTTTTTGCATAATATCTCACTTTTTTTTTTTTTTTTTTTTACAATTTGTTGTCCTAATAAAATATTGCTCGAAATATGTTAGTCTCAGCATTATGAAAAATTTTCTTGGAACTTTTAATCCACTAATCAATAAATAATTATTGCGAAAAATTTTCTTGGAACTTTTAATCCACTAATCAATAAATAATTATTGCATGCTTCATTAATAAAATGAATAAACTCTTCATCGTGTCATAACCCTTTGTCCTTGTAGTAATTTTCTGCCTATTGAATCATAAATGTTTAACTGTTTGTATGTTAAAAAGTTAGCATGGGAGGAACTCCACTTTACCTCGTGTGGCACATATGTCCAATCTTTTTTTTTTGCTTTGTATCTAGGAGGTACTTATAATTTATTTTAGTCCAAATCATCCTACTAGTAGGCCAAGGCCTCTTGGACCTTTAAGGGAACGATAGGAACATATTAGGACGAAATGCATGCGGTGGTGGGGTAGGGGTATTTGGCCCTATGGGTATGATCACATCGACTCGTTCTAATTAACAAACATTGGTTTTATCTGTCTTTATACAAAAGGTGATCACAATAAAAATTAAATGTCGAGTGCTATCCAAAAAGTCTCTTAGAGTCTCCCTTCCCTTTTTGTCCCTTTTATTTGCTTTAATATAGTTACTTGGAGGGTACCCTTATGTATCAAAAATCTTAATATTTGTTTCGATTTATATGTTGTTTTTCTTATCATCTCGATATCTTTAAAAGTAATTTAATGTTTTATTTAATGTAATTACTTAGTCTTGCATGTTTAACTAATTAAGGAAAATAACAAAGTTATTCTAACTAATTAATATTATCACCGAGCCTTCATGCTTTAAATTAAATAAATAATAAATGAAGTAACCATACTTGCTACTTGTAACCCCCTCACATAAATTGGCTGATATACAACAAGGACCCACATTTGTGGACATCGAGGGATTCCTATCACCTTTCCCTTGAGGTAATTTGAACAGTTACCCTAAAATCTGGCTTGTTGACCCTAGTTAGACTTAGTTAGGTTTGATAGGTTCTCTAGCGCGTCTTAATTCGTTAGATGACAACTTTTCAAAATATCCGAATCCCAACAGAGTTGTTAGGTCGTGCATCAAAACCTGATTTGTGAAAAATGGGGCGCGACACCTATAGAATGGGAATAGATTAAGATGGTGGTTTTCAGTAAGTTCTTTCCTCTCGAGAAGAGGTAGGTGAAGATTTAGGAGCTTATAAAACTTAGGCAAAATAGCATGAAAGTAGAGGAGTATTCCTTGTGTCTATCCCTTGAGATAAGAAGAGTAGGTTCGTTACAGGTGTATCCGTCCTACTTAAGTTAGAGTGTTGTACGGTGATGCTCCATGACGATATGAACCTATCGTAACTTTTTTTGTATCCTCAATCTATTGAGGATTCCAAGCTTAAGAGGATGAATTTGAATTTGAAGAGGGGTAGATCCAATGAGCAAGGTCAACCCAGGTTGAAGAAGAGAGAATCAAACAAAGATTCTTCAAGTTGTTAAACCTACTTACAAAAATTATGGAAAGAAACATTTTGTGAATTTCTAGACGGTACTATGAGGAACTATGACTGTTGAAAGAATGAGCACACAGTTAGAGATTTCCCTACTCTTTCTACTAGAGAAAGGGACGCCAAACAAAATCATAATTGTCCAGATCTTGATGATAAAAAGAATACTCATTTCCATGCTATTCAAGCAAAGGAGGACCGGAGCAATTAAGGATAAGGGTACCAATAAGTAATATTCCTTTTTGTAAATCTTGGTGAAAATTCCTTATGTTGCTGAGGCGTTTTCGATTAGTTATATGGTTTTACCTTATGTGGGGGATGTCATGATAAATAGCAAGGTTATGAGATTTCTTTATAGTTATCTCTTATCTCTTCATTCTTACTCAAACTTGATATTATAGAGTTTCTTGGAGCTTGTCTTATGTTTTAAAGTCATGAGAATTAATGAATTTTTCCATGGCTTCTTGATGTTACACATGTTTTAATTAAATATTTTTATGAGGATAAAGGTTTTCATGAACTCAGTGGGGGAAGAGATTTTCCATCCCTTTATGTTAGTATTGCAATCATTGATCCTTAAATGTTTCATGAGGTTAAATTTTTAACATGCCTAAATGTGTTATTGAAAAATTTCTGTATTTTCCTAATGGTGTGGTAATTAGATTAATCTTATTTGGAGAAGGAAGTTCCTCATGTGAAATGAAGAATGTGAAGTTTGGATGCATGATGAGTTTGTAGATATAGTTTCTAATTGCTTGTTGTGTTTTAATCTTGTGATATGGAGTTGATTTTTCCTCCTAGTTGTGTGCTCATACATTGATGTTGCATGCTTGATTTTTCTATGCTGTTTAATACCTTGGAGTGTTTAGATAGGTCATTCGAGGAGAAGTTTCTAAGTTGGAGCAGGTAAAAGGTGAACGTAATATAAATCATTTAATGCATAGGAAGACTAGAGCATACGTTATATTGTGTTGGATTTTTTAACTTGATTAAAGTAATGAGAAATGAGACTTTGAGTTTAGTTTGAAGTGTTTTGAGGTGAAACATCAAGGAACGAACAAGACATCTGGAAATTTGTCCCTTGAAGAGTTGTGTGGGTAGTATACGGGTAGTTGGAATTGTGGTCCCCTACCCCCGTTAGTAAAAAGCAGGAAAGTGTCGTCGTTTTAAGGATAAAATGAAGTGAATGGTTCCTACACTTAGATCATCGTGTCTAGGTGTTAAACATTCGGGTACGGCTCCCCAAGGACCACCCAAGGGGTCCTTGAGGAGGACCCCATCATTTTCCAAGAAACTTCCAAGGCAACATGATCTACGACCCCAAACAACAGCCTGTAGATGTATCTATGGCTCGTGGTTAATCGGTGTAGATCAATCTTGAAAGGTCCTAATATTTTGAGTCTCTTACCAAAACCACGGACCCAATCTACATTTAGTAGACCAATACATCGTAGGTTGGCAAGCGTGGTTTGGAACTGTGTTTGCTGGTGCAAGCTCGACCAAGGTGGGGGTGAATCTCTTTTAAAGTGCATGGATGGTTATTTTTGTGTTTTTAGGTATTTTAAGAGAATTAAAACAATTAAAAGGTATTATTGACTTTATTATTTCAAAACCCCAAAAGTTAGAACACTTCTTCCCAAAACTCTCTCTCTAGCACAAACCCATTTGAATTTAAAATTGAAGACCTAAGGGTACCAAATTAAAATTTCTTCAAGGTTTCAAGTGGATTTTTCTGTTATGTATTATATCTAATAAGCTATGGGTGTACTTTTCCTTGATGCAATAATCCATTATGCGGCCCCTTAAAGTAGATTTCAAAGCGTTTCAAAAGGTCAAAATCCTACTTTCTAATCTAAGCATGGGTTCATTGTTAAGACATTTTAAAAGCATTTATATTGATGAATTAAGGTATGGTTGGTGTTGTTGAATTGATTTTATATAAAAACCTTTCAAGAACCCATGTCTTCCTCAAAAACCTAAACTGAATGGAAATTGGTTGATTATGACTGTATATTGAATTGCGTGTGATAATATGAAGTTAGTTTATGGATCTATATCATTAATTATGTCTTAATGTAAGGACCCAAAAATGAAGTAGAATGAACTATAGCCTTGATTTTTGGGCTAGTGTGACTTTAGGTTGATGTGTTGACTGTTTTAGGACATGAATGGATAATTTATAAGCCTACAAAACTGCCCACTTAGTGATCCTACTGGAAAATTGCGTGAACCAAGTGTGCATTTGGTGAGTCACCTAGTACAGTTTGCGAGCCCAAGGTTCCTAAGGGATAACTAGGTGTATTATTTCCAACCTGCTTGGCATGTCTACCTTCTCCCTTCTAATCATCCAATATTCAACACTTTTAGCAAGTTTACTTGAACAAATGGCGATCCAAGGTTACCATTGGAGAGTATCCTAGTTCAGTTTGCGAGCCTAACTGTCCAATGGGCGAACCAAAACGGGCAAGGACTGAAATTTAAGTTACAACTTGTAGGGTCGAATTCAAATGATTATATCCCTTAACACAATGTTAATTTGGTGAAAAATTAAACATCAAATTAAAGGTCTCTAAGTCCTCTTTCCAACGCCACCGAGTTTGCGAAATTCCGACCATGAGGTAAAACGTTATGCGCAAAATATTGAAGTACTAACCATTTATTGAGCTTGCTGGTCAAATGGGCAAAACCAAGGGCCATTGGATGAAATTCAAGTGTCCTTGGCGAGACAAGGTGTGTCAAAGGGCGTTCTTCAGCGTGGGAAAGGTATGTTTTTATGTTAGTTTCTTGTCACAACCGGAGTCTAGACCCCACACGAGATGGGCATCGTTGACATCTCAGAGGTTGCAAACAAGCCTACATACTCATTTGTTACATTCATCTAGGTTAATTTTTAGTGGAAAATTTTTGAACGTTCTTTTAATTAGACTCAAATGAGAAACAATGAATAGTATAAGACTATCTATATAAACTCATAAGCGTTTTCCGACAACATATAATATCAAGATAATCAAATTGAACGACCTAGTCATATCTGCATTAAAAATATTGAGTTGCCAAAATGGCACCAATAACAATATCTAAAAAATAAAATGGAAAGGAAACACTAGTGGAAACGTACTCCACTAGGCTCCATGCCTATATCTAAGCTAGAATATAAAGATAGGCCATCCTTGAAAAGAAAGAAGGTCCTACGCTGTCGATGAAGGCTCACGTCCGGATAAGTCAACGTAGTCTCATAAAGCTCTAGCAGGTCACCTGACCTACACCTATTAAAAAGTAGAGAGTTGTATGGGATTAGTAAACACTTGTACTAAGTATTGGTATATGCAAGCACACACCAAGAACATGCATGATTAAGAAGAGCTCTCTACTAACAATATGAGTTATGGAAAGTAAATTCAGTGGAATTGCCAAAACAGATTAGGAAAGTCATTCTATGAGAGCAACATGTATCATCATGCATATCATTTTGCAAACAACACATAACATATCACACATATCATATCATATGCCATGAGATTTGTAATCAATGGACTTGACATTAAGACTTCCCAAAATGAGGGCTTAACATATGGGAATTTAACTAGGGAGCGGTCTCTTTTAAAAACACAAAGTCTGCTTCATCATTACAATAAACAAACACAAAGTTGCTCATATGCATTCATATGACTTCATTTTTTTTCATACATATACGTAGTGTGAAAACAAAAAGCATACCTAGGATGTAGTTACGTTTTCAGCGGGGTCGCTGTTGCAATTGACCAAGATTAACCTAGTGTCATTACTAAGCTAGTCACCTCTTGATTATCTATCCTAACACCATGGTATAGTCATTTCATTATGTGATTATTTGAGGTGACTCATTGTTTCTTTGGAACTTTAAAACTTAACCGACAGAGAATCATGTGAGCTATATGAAATCAAGTGTTAACCCACACACCCGAGAGGTGGAATAACCAGGAAAAAGTGAACCAAAATATGCTAGCGATATAGGAGTCGAACCCGGCTTAGAACCCCTATATTGGAAATGAGGCAAAGCATAGGAGTATAAGAGGACCCATAGCGGGCTGTACTGAAAGTGTAATCTCATGAGAATTACACAAACCTCTGCCCTTCCCGAAGAAAGGAATCGTGACTCATAGCTAGCTATCGGTTCTCGTATAAAGTTCCATTTCATCATCTCACACATCATTGAAGTGTCTTCTAGCCATGAGCATCCAGCTCATTAGATAATTTCTAATATCGTGTAAGTAAGTAAGAAGTGTGAATGGTTCCTCTTATACTACATTATAGAGCTATTGTGATTAAGAATGCCTCCAATTTTAAACACTCTCTTCAGGTGAGTAATTGGGGACCTTAATCGTGAGGAAGTATTAGTGTGAAATTGTCCTTTATACTTAATAAGAGTCGTGATTAAGACTCGCCTCTTAATTTTCAACACTTTTTTTTTTTTAGCGTGAGTTTTTGGTGACCCTGACCTTGGCATATTACAGCTGTCTCACTTGCACTAGAATCATTTTGTGCAGGTCACCTTTTCTTTTAACATATTTTCATTCATCTTTAATCACCTTCCATTATTTGTTCATCGTATCACATACAATGCTCTCTTGGGAGTTCACATTGCAGGGAAGTTCGTTCTAGAAATTAGATAAAACTTGTCTCACTTGTACTAGCCTGTTAACTTGTACTAGCCTATCCTCATGTTGTAGCCACTCTGTCCTTTGCTTGTTAACGTTTTAGCATAAAATATACTCTATCGTAATTTCATTAATGACATTGATTTTAGGCGTAGATGCAACCTTTTTCACTTTGCACATAGCTATGTATTGAAGTCATTCTTCTCTTTACAGTATTAAATATGAATTCATTCTTAACACTTCTTTTGAAGTATGCTTGAGATTTCCTTTACATCATTCTACACTCCCCTCACGTGAATGTTCATTTAGTGAATATGCCAATGCACTTGGCCTTTTGTGTGTTTCATACTCTTACTTAAAACTCCTAGTCACATAATTTCATTACAAACATCTTGGGTCCGCTACTTTTAAAGATACGATGGACTTATGGATTAACCTACGTACCCAATCATGAGGCTTCATTCATAATTCGTCTAAGTGAATCTACTTAACCAAGATTATGGGGTACAAAACTTATGTGCATCTGTTGGTATGCAAAGATTTGATTTCGATACTTAGAGGCAAAACATTCATTAATCTTGTTCAACGTACGACGTCAGTGTCAATAGTCGAATAACTTGAGCAACACTTAATATATATTAAAACTTGGGAGTTGCATTTTGTCAGTTCGGGAGACCCTAAGGTCACTCCCACCCACATTAATATTTTTTATTTTTCCCGAAATGCTTTCCCTCGTTTACGGAAAAAGAGGTTGTGGGGATCAGACCCACACAAGCTAAATTTTTTATCTTAATTTTTTCTATTAACTTTTTCACCTATCCAAGAGGTTTTGGTTTCAAATCCCCACTCACGTCATTTTATGGTTTCCCTGTCCTTTATTTTCTCTTAACTCTCTCATTGTCAGAGGTTGTGGGTTCAAATCCACCGCTCACCTATTTTTTTTGTGGTCTCTCCTTTATTTGGATCCTAAACTCTCTCATTCATCAAGAGGTTGTGGTTTCAATCCCACTCACCTCATTTATTATTCTCCTAACTCTTTAATTATT
Source organism: Solanum habrochaites (assembly GCA_027704765.1). Classification (NCBI taxonomy): domain Eukaryota; kingdom Viridiplantae; phylum Streptophyta; class Magnoliopsida; order Solanales; family Solanaceae; genus Solanum; species Solanum habrochaites. Next base: position 18,336,188 of record JAKWJA010002499.1, on the reverse strand, counting down.
CAAGAGAGTGCGTTGTGGGTTCAATCCCCATTCACCACATTTATTGTTCTTTTCGTTTTTCTCATGAAATTTTTAGTAATTTGCATTTGGTGAGGGTCTTGGGTTCAATTTCCAATGATATCCCAATTTTTAAAATTTTTTAAACATAGATCACTTCTCAAATTTTTGGCCGATACGAACAAGTGCAGCAAGCTGTGACAAGGTGGCGGGGAGCCGGGGGCGGGGACGAGACGAAAAAACAAGAGGGAGGAGACACACAAAATGTCAGGGTGGCGAAATAGTTAATTTACAGCAAACCATGCTCAAAACAATTAATGTAAAACACTTTACGGATTCACTTTCATTCCTTAATAATTTCCAAATACATATCAATACAGAATCAAAACCATACCATAAAGCAAGAATACCAACACATGCTTTTGATCTTCAAAGGATCTAATGACTAGGGGCATGCCCCGGGGACAACCTTAGTTTTTCAATGCGATTATTAAACTGAACCTAAGGGTCTCTTCGAAAGGGGCAAAGAGAGAAGAAAAACCCTACCGTAATGTCGTTTCAAACCCCACTTGTTTCAATGCTGCATATTCCACGACACCAATGCCTCACACCAAAATCCAACACCCAATTCGTCGAGAAGAATGTTGGGTGATTTTGCATTTTATATTGCTTTGGTTTGAGTTTTTCTGTGTAAATTCTTCGTGAGTGAAGAACTATATTTTAGTTTTCTTATTTTTCTTATCAAAACGTGAGGAATGAGAGTGGAAAGACTGTTGAGATTGAGAGGCATGGATTAGGATTAGGATAGTAGGTAGAGACTAGGCAAACTGGGACACTCACCATTTAGTTATATTTAATTTATTTATTTTATTGTTATTTTATATTATTATTAATAATTTATATAAAAATCTGATTTTCCTTTAATTAACATTAGGGAAAATTAATATTAGTTAATTTAAACCAATTCACTAATAACAATAAATAAATTAAATCTTTGATTCCACCAAGGCTCGAGCAGGGTGGAGCAAGATAAGATTTTTGGATCAATTTCGGCCACCTCTACCCAAATTGTCACTAACCATATTAATTAATTAATTAATTATTCAATACTACACCTTGAAACTGGAAAAAACCATTTTAACAAGTAGGACCTCCAAACTTAAGAATTACCCCCTTTTAAAGTCCATTGTTAAACTCATCCGGGTTAAATCTTCATATTTCGGGTGCCTAAATGGCTGGACCCAACCTTCATCGCTCAAATAACTCACCAAAGTTAGTTCGGGATTGGCTGGTGAGAGGTTCAGAGGGATCTAGTTCTACGCGCAAATCAATCAGGTGAAATCAGGTATAATCTAGGTATCTAGATACTGTTAGACATTACGTAGGCATAGTCAGTCATGTTGGTTGTTACCAGTTCTTTTAGTAGTCTTTCTGAAAATAAACTACAATATTCCATTATTTTCCTAGAAATCTAGGATAACATCTCTATGACCTAATTCCTTCATTTTAAGTAATTCCAAATATAATAAAAAGAAAGTCTTCCTCTCTAAACTTTTTCTCTCAAGACTTAAGGAAGAAGAAAAGGAGATCTTGGCTAGGGTTTTTGATTTCTAGGGTTATGTTCACAAATTTACTATGGATCTTTCAAGAACAAGGTGTGGTGACTCGTTATATTGAGTTTGATTTCTCTGTAGAGCCAATTCTTAAATAGTTTTTAATTTTCAAAAAGATGATCAAAACCCCAATTCTTCATCAAAATCATGGATTCTTGAATTAAATAGTATCAAATGAATTGTTATGATTATGTTATGGTTTAATTGATGACTTCAACTAAAAAACTACATGAATTCATGATCTCTCCAATTTCCTAATTTTGGCTTATAAAGTCTGTTTGATAGTTGTGATTGTCCATGAATAAAATGTATTTAGATTACTTTTAGTATTGATTCTTGTTTTTATCTATCTCTATATATGATCAATTATGGATATAACAAAGACTTGGTGATCTTGGCCTTATGGAAATGATGATGGGTAAGTTGTCTTGTTATGGTTTGGAGTATTAAAAGTTGATTAATGGTGAATTGTGATATCGGAGAATGGTGAGTTGATTCAATTGCTTAGTATAATATGATTTATTTGTATGGATTGATACACTTCTAGTGGAGGTGCTTACTTCTTGTTCTTATTATAATTGTTATCTTGATGGCTCTATGATATGAATTGAAGGTTGGTTATGTTGTTGTGTGGAAAATAGGCATAATATGAAGTTGTTATTTGATGCTAAAATGGTCTGGTATAAAGCTATGTGGTATTGTGAATGAAAGTGTGTTTTCCCTCTAATTTTGGTATGTGATGATGATAGACTATGAAGAGCCTCTATATGTTTGTGTAGTGTCTTGTTTAGGTAAACCTAGTTGTCCCTACTTGATAATGAATGATAAATGAGGTATTCTAGAGTATGTCTTGAACCGGTAGACCTAAGAATGGTTCCCCTTCTTGATGAGTCTAGAACCCTATGTGAATGGGCAAACCTTGAATATAAAATGAAGGTTTATAATGAAATGAATCGGATAGACCCAACATGGTACCTGTTTCTTGAATAATATATCCTAATGAACCTTGATCGCTAGACTCTTGTGGATCTCTTCTTAGTAGTGATATTATCAGTTGGTAGGCTTAGGAATGGTACCTTCTTTAATACTCTTATGTGAATGAACTTACTCGATGAGAACCAATGCAAAGCACCGACTGTATAAGCTTAAGCTTGTATCTCTAATTGTGTATGAGACTATAGTAAAAAGAAGCCTTTTAATATCCCTTAAACCACGTGCCTACATGAGATGTGTCTTAGTTCTACCTTTGGCAAGTAGAATGCCTTCGATGATATAGGTCTTAAGACACCGGATTCCATACCAAGCTAGTATGGTCTATGTCGGTTAATGCATATTCTAATCATGTGATACTTAAACTTTAGCTATTGGAATGGTTCTACAATGTGTAGGCAGTAGAAGGGGTGTTATCTACACATTACACGCTTCACTAGGTCTTCCTAGACCATTGTGTGAATCCCCTTAAATGCATGATTTTCTCCTTTCATATCTCTAGAAATGAATGTTGACTTGTTGGGTTGTGTTGGAATAAAAATATCCTTACTTGTGGTAGTCTTTAGGACATCTAGGTGTGTGGTTGCTTCATGTCTTACCTAGATGGGTCTTAGGATAGCCTTATGTAGAGGGTCTTAATAGTTAAATGGGTTACTTAATGAATATGATCATATTTTATGGATTATGGGAATATTATCTTGTATGTTGATGATTGACTTGTATTATGTCTTTAATACTTTGTTCATGAGACTATCAAAATGGCATGATAAACATATTCCAACTTAATTGTCCTTTTTTCCAATATTTATGGCATGGTCATCATGCTTAGTGCATAATTGTACTAATTCCATATTTTCCTCTATATTCTAAAAAGTGTAAGTGTGGGTAGCTGAGTTGAAGCTTGTAACTTAGATATTCTCTCAATATTAGGGTATGTCCTCATATTCTATGTAAAAGACTTCTTATTCCAATATGTTTTCCAATTAGAAATTTGTATAAGACATGATACTTTCTTTTCAATGTATGGGTTTGTGTCCCTAGTTTGAGATTCTTAAAGTTTGGGTCTATGTTGGCAAATATGAGACAAGTATTTCTTTGCTTATAAAAACTTCATTAGAAAACTGTTGTCTCCTAATTCTTATGATTTCTTTAAAAAGGTTTTAAATTTACACACTATTTTATGACAATGCGATTAATAAATGTTAAGAGCTTGTATGAGACCTCCGAGATGTAGAATACGCCATGTTATGAATAGAGGGTGATCTCGGGTCGTGACACTTATGATGGAGAAGTATTTTTTCATTGACGAATTGATGTATTGGTGTTTTGGTGGAATTAGGATCCAAAGCATTGAAGGTATGTTATGATCAATCACTTATTGAATTACTTATAATAAAAATGAAACTGGTTATAGATATACTTCAATTGTCTTATCTATTGTAGTATATTGGATATAATAGTTGATATATATTCTTGTTGAGATGGAGTTGTGATATATTGATGTGTGATCCATTTAAAATGGAGGTTCTTATTTGATATTTATATTAATGTGATTTCAACAAAGTAAGGTGATCATATCTTGATGTATTTGTATATGTGTTTCCTATGATAAAATGATGATATTCTACGGAATGTAAAAGCGTTGTGATTCAAATCATACTCTCACTAAAAACTCTTGATTGATAGGCTTATGCTTTACATTCTTTTATAAAAGAACGTAGACGTATATGGGTCTTTAATTGGTAGGATGGTGCATCCTCTTCTAGACTAATGAATGTATCTTTAATTAAGTGGGTAAATGAATGAACGAATGTGTAGGATCAGTGTACATCAATATGGTGCCATTTCTATAAATGAATAAAGACATTCTATACTATGTCTTGGAACAGTAGTCCTAAGCTTGGTGCCCTTAATGATGAGTATATAACCCTATGTGAATGATGAAACTTTTATCGGTAGGCCCAATATATGAGGCAGCCATCTTGGAAAGTATTGAGCTTTCCTTAATGAATCTCAATCGGTAGACCTATTTGTGGTAGCCCTTCTTATTACAAGTAATATGAGTTGGTAGACCGAATTTTCATTCTCTTTCTATTACATAAATATGAACGAAACTACTCAATGAGAACTAAGGCTAAGAAACGAGTGGATATGGTTAATATTGTGGCCCTACCCTAGTATGAGTCTAGAGAACAATGAACGTCTATGGATATACCCTAGTCCATGTGCATACATGACATGTGTACTATTTCTACCCTAGGCAAGTAGAAAAACTCTTTACGGTGTAGGGATAGAACACCGGGTACTATGTCTAGCTTTCATAGTAAATATTGGTAAATTCCTTCCCATCATGTGGAATGTGCACTCTATTTACTTGATGGGTACTACACCGTCTAGGTAGTAGTATGGGATTCTATTTGCACATTGCAGGAGTAGGATTTGAAGGTGCTTGAGTCACTTACCCCAGTCTTCATGACTAATATGAAGGTCCTCTAAATGAAGCAAAAAATGAATGTTGACTCATTGTCTTTATAATGTGATGAATATCTCTTCTATATTAATGAAATAGGTTAGTTATCATGTTATAGTGAAATGTAAAGGTTCTAGTCTAAGTATGGCCTTAAGAAATACTTATGTGTGGCATGAAGAGGTAGTATGGGCTGAAAATTTATGTATTACTTAAGGGTGTCTTAGGGTAACATTGGATAGAGGTCGTAGAATAATAAATGGTTTACTTGATATATGTGCTTAAGTATTGCATGTTGACACTACCTAAAGTAGGACTACTTGTGAAAAAGGTTGAAAGGAAAAAAAAATGGCTTAAATGAAATATTGTGACTTGTATGTTGGTTGTGACTTATACTATGCCTTTATTTTTCAAAGGTTCTTGAATTTTTACAAAATGACATAAGGCATGACTTTCAACAAAATGTCTCTTTTAACATGTTTTCGAATGGTTATCATACTTAGTGCTTAATTGTACTAACACCATATTCTTCATGTTTTTACTAGAAAGTATAGGTTGAGAGTTCTAGGTGATTTCAGGAATTAAAGTGGCTGGTCTCTATTCTCCAACTTGGTACGTCCCCATGATTTCGAATACAAGAAGTTCTTATATTTCCTTCTTAGGAAATATAATCTTAGTTGTTTATTTCGATTGTAAAGGGTCGTGTCCCTATGAAATTGATATGGTGTCTAAGATGGCTATGTTGAGACTTATTATTGCTTTGGTTTATAAAAGAGTTTTCTATTGTTTAATTTATTGATTAAAGTTCTAAATCCACACTATTTTTATTTCATATGTGATGAATTAATGCTAAGAGTCTTGTATGAGACCCCTTCGAGGTGAAGTATGCCTTGTTATGACTCAGGGGTGATCTCAGGTGATCAAAAACATGTTATGTGAGCATAAGGTCTTGGGAATGATCTTTAGATTGATATCTCACATTCCACGTTTAGTAGAGTATTGTTCATGGGTGTGAGTCGCGACACAATTATGAGAGAGAGGCTATAAGACATTAAAAGTTACACTTCTTTCATTATTATTGAAGTTGTGCCTTAGAGTGGAGTCCTATAAGTGTCTTCTTCTTAATACTTCTCTTGTATTTGAAGAGGAGATGGCTAATGTTCCGATTCCTCCCTTAGGTCCTTAAGGTAGACATGTTCCTTAAGGTAATCAAGAGAATGAAGTTCTAGTGGTTCCAAGGGACATGACTAATCAAGATATTAGGGACGCTTTCCTATTTTTGGCTAAAGATATTACACCCCAAGCAAATACAGATGTGGGCGGTAGAATTAATTCTTTGGAGAATACCACAGACTCAAGATTGAGGGACTTTGTGATAATGAATCCTCCTATATTTGTTAGCTCTAGCATGGGACCAGATCCCAAAGAATTCTTGGATGGAATTTGTAAGATAGTGGATGTTGTAGGAGTTACCGCTAGAAAAGTTGGATTTGGCTTCCTATCTATTGAACTAGTTTGTTCAAATTTGGTTTACTCAATGGAAGGCTAATAGGCCTCTAGAAGTGGGTCCTATAGGAAGGGAAGAGTTTAAGAAGGATTTTTTTTAGTAAGTACTTTTCCCATTAGAATAATGAGGTGAAAAATGAGAAATTTATAAACTTAGCATGATGAATGGTTTTCTTGATGTTTACCCAATTGCCTAATTGTGCTCTACCCTTTGTGTCTAACCTTAGATATGAGATGAGTAGGTTCATTACCAGTGTATACGGCGATGATTTTTGATGATATGAACCTATTTAGTCTTGTTGTATATTCTCAATCTATTAAGGAGTCCAATCTGAAGAAGATGAATAGAAATGTGAAGAGGGATATATGTCGAGTGAGCAGGTACCCTAGGTTAAGAGAGAGCTCGAAAATAAAAGATCTTCAAGGCTGCTCATGGTGTAAGCAAGACAGGGTGGTGGATTCAGTGCTAAAGTACCTAGCCACAAATTATGGAAAAGAAGAAACCATTTTGGTAAGTGTATAGCCACCACTAGTGGGTGCTATGGTCGTGGAAAGAATGACCAGAAAATGAGAGATTTCCCTAATATTTCTACTAGAGGAAGGGAGTCCAAACAACCTCCTCTTAATGGACCAAATCTTGATGATCAAAATAAGACTCATTTCTATGGTCTTAAAACCAAGGAGGGCAAGAAGGCCAATCAAGATGAAGGTACAGGTAAGTAATAGTTCCTTTTGTTTTAAATGTGGTGTTGAAATCCCTTATGTTGTGAGCATGATAGTATTATATGGGTTTCCCTTTAGTGGGGAACGACATGATGAATAGCAAGGTTGTGAGAGTTATTTACCCTTGTCTCTTTTCCATTAATTCTTACTCAAGTTTGATATTAGAGTTTCTTGTATCTTGTCTTATTTTTTGGAGTCATGAGAATTAATGCATTTTTCCATGGCTTCTTGATGTTATGAATGTTTTAATTGAATTCTTCTTTGATTAGAAAAAAATGAGTTTTCATGAATGTGTTCCTCATGTTAGTATGCATCTAGTATGATTTGCTTAAATTCTCAGTGATGTTAAATGTTGAAAACATGCGCTATGTGTAGTGAAAAAAGTTTGCAGATTTTTCAACTGCATATGTGGTTATTTATTACTATAATGTGATTTTTGAGAAAGAAAGTTCCTCGTATGAAATAAAGAAGGTGAAGTTTTGATGCATGATGAGTTTGTACATGTAGTTCACACTTGGTTGGTGTGTTGTCGTAAAGACTTGGGATGTTGAAGTTGATTGTGTTCCTCCTAGTTGTTTTCTCATATGTTGTATGTTGAATGCTTGATTGTAGGTTGATAGTCTTTTTTTTCCATTTTTTTCTTTTTTCCTTTTAGGTGCTTTAGAAGTGTCATTAAAGAAGAATGTCCAAAGTGGGGGATAATGTAATGAGCCCTAAAGCGAATAAGGAAGAAACCAGGATCATCGGTATAGTTGGTGTTGATTGTTGGGTAACTTGATTAGAGTTATAAGAAAGGAGCTTTTGAGTTTAGTTTTAAGCGCTTTCTTAAGGGACAAACTTCAGGAAAGCCAAGACATGTTGGAGGACAATCTAAGGTAATCTTGACAACTAATGGGTTCGTCTGTAGTGATGCTATACGTTTAAAGTCTGTTGTGTGATTACAATGTCAAAATTAATAATAATTATTCCTACACTTAGATCATTGTGTGTAGAGCTTAAACATCCTAGTACAACTTTTCAAGGACCACCCAAGGGGTCTTGAAGGACGGGACCCTATTCATTTGGCACCAAGATGTCCCAAGATCAGCAGTGATTACGATTCCTCAACCCTCGGTTTGTAGATGCATCTACGTCTCATGGGTCTTGGGCGTGAATAATTCAGTAACGGGCCTTCGCTTTTTTGGGACGTCTTCTGACCAAAAACCCGGACCCTATCATGTTCACCTAGGACCAATCCTATACACTGTGGAACGGGGGGTCGTGGTTTTGTAATTCTTTTGCTGATGCAAACTCGGCCAACGTGGGGGTGGATTAGCAAATTTACCCCAAGTATTTTCTAGTTTATGGACGTTTATTTTAGGGTTTTAGGTATTTTAAGAGTATTTAAATGATTAAAAGGAATTTTTAACTTTATTAAAACCCCATAAGTTAGAACCCTTATCCCCCAAAATTCTTTACTAAGGAAAAATCCAATAGAGGTGAAGAACTCTAGGTTCCAAGGTGAATTTCTTCAAGGTTTTCAACTGATTTTCATGTATTATCATCTAAAAATCTATGTTTATCCTTTCTCCTTGATTAATTTTTTCATTTAAGAAGTCCCTCCAAAGTAGATTTCTAAGCGTTTCAAAAGGTCAAAATCCTACTTTCTTATCTAAGCTTGGCTTCATTGGTAAAATGTTTTAAAAGAAATTATATTAATTAATTAAGGTTTAGTTGATGATTTTAACCTGATTTTATAAGGAATCCTTTCAATAAACTATGTCTTCCTCAAAACCTAAGTTGAATGGAAATCCGCAGATTGTTAATGTATATTGAATATCATGTGATAATATGAAGTTAGTGTATGGATCTATATCATTAGTTATGTCTGGTGTGTTGAAAATTAATGCCTTGAAGGTATGTTTAGATCAATCCCTTATTAATTACCTTATATTTATGATGGAATTGGGTACTATGGTAGTAGTTGGTCAATTGTACTCATCTTCTTGTAATGTAGTATCTCAGGATTTGATGTACTAGTTTCTTGAAGCCCTTGCCAACTACAAACATCCTACATTACCGGGGTGTGGAGGATAAACAGTCCGGAGTCCCGAATGGTCTAAGGGGAGCGTTGTAGGGATGAGCGGCCGTGGGGGGGAAGCATAAAGTTTGTGTTACGTATGCGACCTATTAACCATAATTGTGGGATGTGTACTCTAGATACTTTATTAGGTACTACACTGTGGAAGGTGTAAGCCGGCTTAGATGATGTTAGTGATCGCTCTTCCACTAACGAAACATGATTGGTGGATTCACTGCAGGATGCTTGGGAGTAAGAATATTCGACAAAGTTCCAGGCTAGGTGGCCAGTAACGACCATGGTGACAATGAATTGAGTCCCTAAAGTGTCTGACCCTCCTATGAAGCACTTGCATGCGGGTGGAGAGGCGTACCTCGCGAAACGGAGAGCAAAACTCGAATGAAAGATATTATTGAGCGTCTTGCATGTATGCATGGTATTAGTAACATTGATGGTTTTGATTGTCCTACTGTCATGTATTAATGAAATGGGTTACTTAGCCTATTATGTTAAAAAGTAAAGGTTCTTGTCTGAATGTGGCTTTGAGAGATACTTATTCGTTGCATTAAAAGGTAGTATGGCTTGCTACTTAATGTCTTACTTAAGGTTGTCTTAGTGTAACATTAGATAGAGTCCCTAGAATAATAAATGGTCTATTTGATATATGTTCTTATGTATTGCATGTTGACACTAGTTGAAGTATAACTACTTAAGGAGAAGGTGGAAAGGTAAAAGTAATGGTTTAAATGAGATATTGTGACTTTTATGTTGGTTGTGACATATAATATGTCTATATTTTTCAAAGGTTCATGATGATTTACAAATCGACATAAAGCATGACTTTCAACAAAATGTCACTTTAGAATGTTTTTGCATGTTCATCATACTTAGTGATTCATTGTGCTAACACCATCATCTTCATGTTTTTACTACAAAGTGTAGGTTGAGAGTGCTAGGTGTATTCGGTAGTTCAAGAATTGGATCACTATTCTCCAAGAATTGGTACGTCCTCATGGATTTGAGGACAAAGAACTTCTTATGTTTCCTTCTTATGTAATAGACTCTTAGTAGTTTAATGGACTGTAAAGTGTCGTGTCCCTATGAATTTTATGTGGTACTACTTCTTCATTTTATAAAAGAGTTTTCTATTGTTGTCTTTGTTGAATTTTTTTTTAATTTCTCACTTTTTATTGCCTATGAGATGAATAAATGCTAAGAGGCTTTTATGAGACCCCTATGGGGTCAAGTACGCCTTATTGCGACTCGAGGGTGATCTCGAGTTCTGATATTAACCTTGGGAGAAAAAAGGTAAAAACAATAATAAGAAAAATATTTATACATAATTAGTTTAATGATGATGATTTAATTTAGAAACTATGTAAGTATAGTGTTATTTGGTTTTGTGTGTCCCCAAAATTCAAACTAAAGGAATGAAGATAACCTCTTATCCTGTCCCCACTCACCATGAAATAATACAAACTAAAAGAATTTATTCATGTAAGATTATTTCAATTTCGATCATTGATATATCCTAATTAATTAAGACTAAGAGATTGAAAGGAATAAAATGGGCGTGAACAAGACAATTGTATAATTGAGAGAAAATGCACGACCCACCAACCGAGCGCGAGATGCACCCAAATTACCCTACATGTGAGGCGAACAAAACAATCCAATCCCAAAAATTTCAACCATAATAAAGAAAATAATGTGGAAGACAAAATTCATTAAGAAATCAATTAAAGTTAAATTTCAAAATGTATAAAATTACTATCCCCAAAACTGAAAGTCATAATCACCAAGAACATCTTCCTTCAAATACTAAATCTAAAGAGTATTAAGAAACTAAAATAAGTAAAAAGATGGTCCATGTCAGAACTAAGACATAAGAAGCGAAGGAAAGAATCAGTACGAGGCTCAGGACTACAAATATCTGTCACGCCTGAAATCTGAGTATGCGGAAGTCTGGCTAGAGTTGCGGTTGAGTCAAGTCGCTCAAATGGCACGGTTGCTATCACTCCAAGCATTAATAACAAAAGGAAAGAAACTAATTTCAGACAAGTCGTGAGGGGGGTGTCTAAGTACCCACAAGAATACACAAGTACTGAGTAAGGTGATCATCGACCACCACCTCTGAAATAGAAAGCAATATATATGCAGAATAATACATACACTAAAATCGACTACCATACATCAACAGAGATACAGAATCAACGTACCATAATATTGGCCACCACCCATGCACAAACTATGAGGACTCATGCTCCACACCCTACTAATTTGGGGAAAATTAGCTCTTTAAATTCTGAGTATCGTATTAAAATGTTTCAAGATTCATACTTTTTTTCGATCCTGAGTCGGAAACGTGACACCCGCTCCTCCTCTTAACTATCCTTGTGTCGGAACGTGACACCCGATCCTTACTACATCATGGTGTCGGAACGTGACACCGATAATACTACTTATTCCTGGTGTCGAACGTGACACCCCAAATCCATTACTATATTCCTGGGTCGAACTGACACCGACCACTAAACCTCATTTTTAGTTCATCAAGCCTTCTTTTATTACCAAGGCATCACAGTAACAACAAAGGGTTTAGTTTTAAGCTTCACACAACATCATCTGTTCCAACCCATTAAAAATACCTAATCACATCATGCAAGCATACAAATTAAGCATAAGAAGGACTTACATTACTACCAAAACATATCATTCGCTTATTAAGAGTTTTATTATGAATAGCATTTAAAGTGATAACCATAAACTAACCTCCACCGCAGAATCGTGATCACGCAATTACTTCTCCAATGCTTGTTTCCTCTTCGTTTTCCCCTCTCTAGTTCGTTCTCCCCTCTTCTCTCTGTTCTTCTTATCTTTTCTTATCAAAACTCTTTTTCTATACATTAAGTGTCATATAGTTAAGTATAAAAGGATGATAAAAATAACCCACTTTTTCATTTCAAGGTTATGTCCTTTAACCCCACGTAATTAAATATTAAATTAATCCACTAACATTATAATTATAAGCATGAATAGTCCAAAACGGCCCCTTAAAAAACTTTTAACAAAAAAAATCCGACCCAACCGGGTTACGTGTAGCCTGTGACGGTCCGTCACGACTGTGTGACGGTTTCGTCCTGTGAGTCGTCACAGAGTCAGAAACCAAATTCTGGGAAAGATTTTGTGGACGGTCCGTAACGTTGCCAACGACGGTCCGTCCTTGCCATTCCGTCGTTGGGGGGGGGGGGGGGGGAGTTCAGAGAGGGTCAATCTCGTACCTCTATTTTCAGGTATCTAAGTGTTTTGGAACGGAGAACACCCTCGGACGGTCCGTCGCGGCCCATGGACGGTCGTCGTAGGGATCCGTCGACCAGGACAATTATGACCAGAAATAAAACTCTATGCTTCAAAAGACTAAAGGTCGTTAAAGAAAATTTTAAATTAATAAAGATAATAGGTTTTTTGATGAAAATTGAGATTAGGGCGAGTATGGATTATAGTTAGCATCCAAATTATGAATTGTGTTATCATAAATTTTGTTTTATTTTAAATAGCTAACATGAAAAAATATCAATGAATCAAGTTGTTTTTATTAGAGTATTGACTAATTAATTTGTACTAAGCTATAGTTAGGAAAAATAATTAAACAAAAATTATTACAGGGTTAAATGCACCCTTAACTATTTGAAATTGGTACGAAAACTTATCGTTCATTCCACCTTCGGCCTGATACCGTGACTTTGTGCATTAGATTTTTGGCTAAAAATGTTGTTCATATAAGCCTGTGGATATTTGTCTGATTGTTTAACGCCTCCCCTAACCTAAATTTATTCAATATTTATTTATAATTTTAATAATCTTGAAGGTTGTTTTTGGAATAATTCATAAAATAACCATTTACTCCACTCGATAGTCATTTATGATCCATCGATGAAGATTTGAGGATCTTGAACCATTACAATTGTTAATTAATTGACAATTAATTTTAGAGAATTAATTTAGCTGTTATAAATGGGCCAAGTCTAAAATTTATTAAAGACAATATACCATTTGACCCATATTTATTAAAATATGTTAGTTGGATTTGTCACTGTTAGTATATAATTATTTTAGAAAAGACTTGTAGAAGAAATTTGATTTCGTGGACGAAATTTATAGGAAAAACGCCATATGTTAGTTAAATTTAGGGTAAAAAAACGAGTTCGACATAGTTTCAATTCTCCATGGTAAAATATACATATGAAATACATGACATCCTATTATGATTATCTAAAGTGGGTTAGATTACAAAAAATAGAGTTATTTTTCTTAATTGGTGTGACCATGATTTAAAGGTTTAACTGAGGGATATAATTTGTCACGACCTAATTTATCGAGCCATATGAGACCTACTATCGCCTATCAGTAGGTAAGCCCATATGTACTAGAAAAATAAGTAGTTAGAAATCCGAGCAGAACAAAAAAAGGAAATAGCAATAACAATAAAATAAGATAGTAACAGAGTATAGAATTTTCTACTAATAAAATACAAGTCCCAATCGTGAACCACACCGAGCTGTTCCAAAGGCATAAGAGACGATAAACTTATTCTCAAAGGGGACAGGCTAATCCAGGATGCCAAGTGGTCACTCTTGCATCCAATCTCGAAAAGCGGCAAACGATGCCACGAACAATCACCGTTGTAGCTGTTTCTAGGAAATCCATCACGAAAAAGATGCAGAGTGTACTATGAGTACCAAAAAAATACTTTTGCATCAACAATGTAACATGCGGTCTAGGTTGTATGGACTCAAACAAACTAATCATAAAAAAAACAGGCCTTCCATATAGTGCACTGAATGGTGCCATATGAATGCTAAAGTGGTAGATGTTGTTGTACGTAAACTACGTCAAAGAAAAGAACAGGTCCCAGTGACCTCCAAACTCCAAAACAAAAGCCCGCAATATATGATCAAGGACCTAAATAGTACGCTTCGACTGGCCATCAATCTATGAGTCAAAAGTTTTGCTAAGGTCAGTGCAAGTGTTCAACTCCCCCCAAAGGATCTTCCAAAAATCTAAAACGGGGAATCCTTAATATGATATAATAGAGATAATCACATAATGAAGATGGACCGCCTCTCAATTATATATGTGTGATAACCCTTTCAGCACTAATGTAGAAGAGTGAATTTTCACATAGTTTAAGGAAGCTGGTAAGACATGGAAAGGATTGCAGTCGTGGATCAACGTCAACAAGAATGACCAAATAGGTGCTTAGATGAAGTGACTTCGAGGACAGCTGTGTATCTTACTAGAAGTACTGATGGAGATCCTATCAACACAAAAGTGCGCATTCTAATGTGATCCCACTTTCACTGCAACACGCTGTGGTATCTGTGAAACCTACCACAAAAGGTATCAGATTACAGACTTCACCTATTTGTGAAACTTAAGGGAGTTAATGGCGAGTGACGTTGACTCGATAGTCTGCAATATCTCTCTTTATGTTGGCCCACCAATACTTCCACCTCAAATCATGATATATCTTCACGGTGCTTGAATGGATAGAGTATCTGGAACCATGGGCCTTACGAAGTATCAATGGCTCAAAAACCTAACTCTGAAAAAACAAATACGACCCATAAACCGCTAAACACCATCTAAATCTACGGTAGCCTGACTAACATCTCTCGGTAATACGCGATCTTGAAGTTCACACAAAGGCCTCTTTTTACATCTTGTGGCTACGAGTCTAACGAAGTAAAGAAAACTAAATTCCAACATTAGCTAAGACACACCTAGAATTTTAAATATACAGTTGAATTATATTATTAGCTAAGGAATGAATTTACAAAGCTTAATGTTAACCTACTGTAGATAGGAAGGATAGACTTCCCATTCTAACTACATTTTGGCTCAAGGAGTTCGCTATTACATTCACCTTGACCAAACAATCGAGAATAAAAAGGTCATAGTCCTTTAGCAGCTGAATCCAATAATGCTAGTTCAAATTAAGGTCCCTCATTCTAATTACAATAAAGACTAATGTGAGTGGTATGGATCTCACACTGAACTTCATATATGTAGTTATTCCATATCTTAAGCTCAAAAACTACCGCTGCAAAGTGAAAGGTATGAGTCAGTAGTTGAACTCATGAAAATAAAGTGTCATGACCCGAGAGAACCCCTAGTCGTATGATGACGTACTCAATCTCTCGGAAGTCTTTTACATGCCCTTAGACATCTTTCATCACATAGATATAAAATAGTGCAGAATATAAAAAGTTTTTATTTGAAAACAAAAAACTAAAAGTCAACTCATTTACAAATTATTAATAAAAAGTTAGGATACTAAGTCTCATTTTTCCATCTTAGACACGACTTTAATACAATAGTAGGGACACGACCCTTACAATACAACGACACACTACTAGTCCATTGCAGGAACATAAGAAACTTTTAACATAAAGGCCCTTGAATCTTTAAGGACATACACATACTTGAAAATAATAATCC
Organism: Solanum habrochaites; assembly: GCA_027704765.1. NCBI lineage: Eukaryota > Viridiplantae > Streptophyta > Magnoliopsida > Solanales > Solanaceae > Solanum > Solanum habrochaites. The sequence goes on along the minus strand of JAKWJA010002499.1, from coordinate 18,320,332 downwards.
TAACTCTTCATTTTATGAAAGGTCCTTTCTCCACCAAAACTCACACTTGGTGTAAACAGATTAAGAAGGATGGTGTTAGTACAAAAATGCACTAAGTATGATAAACATGCTTTGAAAAGGACATTTAGTTGGAAACCATGAGTCATGTCGTTTTATAGAAAATTCATGAACATTTGATACAATAAGCATAATATGGTTCACATACATAATAATAAAAATGGATGTCATTCACAACAACACCTAAAGCAATTTAGCACATTTGAGGCACACCTCAAATACATTACCTTTCCATTTTACCTTTGACTCCTTAACTCAAGCAATACTTCGTGCAATGTATGAATAGTGTCCCATTCCATAATTCATACCAAAGTATCACATCAAGGTCACCAAAGGTGAACGTTCATACAACCTTCGTAACTTCAACCACGTACATTCATAAAGATACAAACACATCATAAAACATAACCTTCACATATAAACCATTACCTAAGACAACCCCAAGTGATACTAGTGCAATGTTCAAGTAGTATTTTATAATACCAGTCACACCAAATGTTCCTAGGAAGTCACCGAATGTAACAACCCCAAAAATGGATATGCTAAGTAATGCTTAATGTGTCTAGAATGCAACCTATTAGACCGGGTTCACACGAGTTGATGCGGGTAGAACCAGACCTTGGAACCCTTTCTACATCCAACACAACTAACTTGGGGATTTAGTTGAGCTTGTATTGGTTGGGTCCAACCATGTAGGGCTCTCGAATACGAATATTTACTCGAAGAAGTCTTTACCAGACTTAAAAAGAGGAAATCTTAGGCTTGGATGGTCTAGGGGTAAAATGGTCCTTTTTTAGGATAAGGGTAGTATCGTAATTACTCTAAATATATAATTAATTGTTTAATTAATAAGGTGGAGGGCCGAAATTGGGCTCTTGAAGTGAAGTCTTGATCCACACGGCGATTGAACCTAGGTTTGAAGTAATGAATGAAATGGTTTTAATTTAAGGGGTAAATTTATAATGTAATTATTTATATCTTAATTATTTATTTATCTGGTGTTAAAAACAAAAGGAAATCAGTTTTTTAATAATTCTAAATATAACCTTATTTTACTAAGTCCTAAACTAGACTCCTAATCCTAAGAAAGCTCTTCTCTCCCACACTCATCTCTCTCTGTCACGTTTCTATCACTCTCGCTCACGCTTTTATCTTCCAAATAAAAAAAAAACGATTTTTTCTATTTCTTATCACTTTTTCTAACGTTAACGTGTTATGTTTGCTCTCTTTACGTATACAAAACAGTAGGTAAACCAAAGTTCATCACCCTTGAAGAACTCACAATGAAAATTTGAAAAAAACTAATCAAACACGTTAGGCAAATAGAGGGTTTTTCGGTCAAGATGGTGTTGAAGCTCTTGGATTTGGACGTGTGTTTGGAGGGATTCTTTGGGATAAAATTCCAGTTTTGAACATCAAAAAGGTATTGCTTCACTTCTCTCTTTGTCCCTTTCCCAAGAGACCCCTTAAGGTTCAGAATATTCATTCCAAAAACTAGGATTGTTCCCCATTGCATATCCCTGTTCACTTAGCTCCCATTGCATCATAGGTTGTTCTGTAGCTGTAGAAAAAACTAGGGATTTTTTTTTTTGGGAAGGAAACGTGTTTTTCGTGATGCATTATGTGTTATATGTGTGTGTGAATTATGTGACTTAGGTTGATGTTTCCAAAAAAAAACGTAACTACGTGTGTAGTGTTGTTTCGTGGCTAGTTAATGGTTAGGACATGTGAAAATGGAGTGATATTCTTTCTATTTCATGTACACGTGTGTTGATGTAAATGGAGTTTATATGAGTTGAAATGTTAGCTGATTTGAGGCGGATAACAATATCTTGGCTAAACGAATAATGGAAAACTCACTAAAACTCTCTAAACGAACTACGGAAATCCCCTAAGAGAAACTAAGGTGTAACTTAATGAAAGAGGCTGAAAAATTAAATGAAAATTTCCAGCTTCTAAGTGATTAATGTCGGTGAGAAAAAGGTCAAATGTTGAAAAAAATGAATGATAAACAAGTGAGGTCATGGCAGGATTGAACCTGTGACCTTCACCATGTAAACCATGAAAATAAAGAAATAAAAGGAAATGTGGTGAAGGGGATTCGAAACCATGGTATTAACTGGAAAATGGAACTATAGAAAAAACAAAGATCATTGAGAGGACGTGTAGATTCAAACCCACCACCTCTCAATAAGATTTCAGGACGCTACAAAACAACAAACAAAATGGGAGGCATGGGGAATCGCAAACCCACGACTCTAGGCAGGAAGGAGAGGCACAAAGGAATTGAAAGAAAAAGATATGTGAGGGTGGGAATCGAACCCACGACCTCCTAGGCAGATTTAAGGAGAAAAATTAAAAGAAATTAAAGAGGGGCTTTGGGATTTGAACCCACAACCCCTCAGGCCAAAGAAGAGAAACTTAAACGCAATGAAAATTAAAAGTAAATGAGGTTGTGGGGGTTAGATCCCACATCGTCTAGTTTCATTGAGCGAAAAATAAAGGGAGAAATTAAGGGAAAAATAAAATGAAGGCATTGGGACTCGAACTTGGGTCCCCAAGACGTATGGATCAAACCAAAATGAATAAACAAAAATGCAAGTGTTGTTCAAGAGATTTGAAAACCCGGTTCCCTTTCCCAAATTCCATATTGATACATAAGTCCAACGTGAATTAAATGATCAAGAATAATGCTGCCAACTTAGATCTAAATCGACATCTTGTCATATATACAAGATGCATAAGTCTTGTACTACATAATCTAAGGAAGATATGAGTCTCTTAAATGAACTATGAATGAAGTCCCATGGCATGTATGTATAGACCCATAAGTCTAGCATACATTTAAAAGTAAGTGAACCTAAGATGTACGTAATGAAATGATGAAACCCTAGAGAGTTAAGTACGAGTGTAAAATACACTAAATGGCCAATTGCATTGGCATATGATGAAATAAACAATGAAATGATGAAATGAACAATGAAAATGATGAAACCCTAAAAGGGTTAAGTAAGAGTGTGAAACACACCAAATGGCCAAGTGCATTGGCATATGATGAGATGAACATTCACGTAAAAAGGGGTGAGTAACTATGATGACCAAATGTACTAATTATAATCAAAGTGGTGACAACATGATATGAGGCTAATTTAAAAGATGAGATCAATCTCAAATGAGCCTAAGTAAATGTTACCAAAACGTACTCACCTATGAAAGTGTAAAGTTAATGAAGAGACCAGTATCAATGAATACTCTAATGAAAGTATTGAGATTAACACACGAATACTATTATGATATGCGAATTCATCTATTGATCTATGTTGTCTCATACGAGGATCCATCCATCATGGCCGCCTTACAGTTTGATTGTAATGGGAAAACTATATACCGGCAGCACCGATAGATTAGCTGTTGTGAGGGAACCTTCTTTTTGAGAAGGGAGGATATTCACGGAACTCTCATGAGATTAGCTGTCCGAATGCCGATTTTATGGCTCTCCTTATATCTCCTAGTCTTCAAACCTATATTGCCAAATATAGGGATCCAACCGGGCGGGGTTCATCCCATGTACGATAGTATGTTTTGGGTCACTGTGGCCGGTGATTTCCACTCTTTTCCGGTGATGTGGGTATTATTATACTAGATTTATTGATGCCCACATGATATATGCCGGTTAAAGTTAAGTCTCAATGAATAATGAGACAGCCTAAAATGATGCAAATAATGAAATGACTGATACCCAAGGTGTTAGATAGGAATGATCAGGTGTGAGCTAGACATAAGTAATGAAACTCGGTCATTCTTTGTTCATTGAACACAAAAACCCAATGAAAGTTGTTAAAACTACATTACTAATTATTAGATGGTGTTTACATAGCCTATGAAAAGAATGAAATGATGTACGGATGAGTGAACGAAGCGACCTTTGTGTTTGCTAAAAGGCTCCCTAGTTTGAGGCCCGGTGCCATGGGCCATATGTTGACCCTATTTTAGGAAAAGTCTAATGTCAAGGCGATGATTCCAAGGTATCATGGCATACGAATGAATGATATGGAACAAAAGATGTGTTATAGGAATTATGATTATGTGCTTTGGTGTACGATGTTAAGCTGTTGTGTATTGTGAAAAATTTTAAGTACGATGATGCATGTTACTCGCATGCATTAAATTTCCTAATTCAAATTGGAATACTCATAAACTTTCCTAATTAAAATTTGGAAAAGCTCATTCACTTTCCTAATCTCAATTTGGCAAGTCCGCTGACTTGACCTTCTATAATCATGTAGTTAGGAAAGATCTAATCTTACTCATTCACATCCTTGGTGTGTTCTTAAATATACCCATACTTAGTACAAGTTTGTACTAACCCTATAGAACTCTAAACTTTTAGGTGCAGGCACAGGTGCACGCTAGAGCTACACGATCAACACTGCAGTTATCCGAACGTCGAGCATTCATCCGGACTAGGTATGCCCTCATGCTTTTGAGGATCCTTGCCCATTAACATTCTAGCTAGGTTGTAGGATTGAGCTATTGGAGTATGTTCCACTAGAGTATCTTTCCCGTTTTCGTTCAAACATTGTATTGGTGCCTTTTTGGCAAGTACATCTTTATCGTTATAACAAACTGTTTCTTTCATTTGAGGATCTTAATGTTAGATGGTTGATGGTGAACAATTATGTATTTACTATAATGCTTAGTAATCATGTTAAGAAAATAAAAGTTTAAAATTTTCCTCTAAACTGAACCTAGATGAAGTAAGAATGACATATGTAGGCTTGTCTACGACCTCTGATAGGTCAACGATGCCAGTCTCGTCTGGGGTTTAGATTCCGATCGTGAAAAAGTTTGTGTCATATCCCTAGGTTAAATTCCTAGGATAATAAGTTGATATCAACCACATTGAGTAGATTCTAAGTCATGTTAGTGAAGTGCACCACTATCCTGATTTTTAGAGACTGCATAATCAGTAGGAAAATTCCCTTTTTCTGATCTTATCGTTCCTTCTCTAATGTCTGATTTCTTGGTGTTAAGTGTGTATCTAACATCAAATCTTGAGATTCAAAAAGATGAATACAAGGAAAAACGCAGGCGGAGAGATTGGAGGAGCAGCTGTTGCGGTAAATCAAGTTCCTCCCTAGGCTCCAACTGCTGGAATGGAGATGCCTGTTAATCCAACTGGGTTGATAGATTTACAAATGAGGACAATCTTGGTAGATATGGCGCAATCCATCACTTTACAAGATCAAGCTATGACAGCCCTAGAGGATCAATAAGGTGTTCCCAGGGAGAATCCACCTGTCATCACCATGGTTAACTGGTTAAGGGACTTCACGAGGATGATACTCATGTTTACACAGGATCTAAGATTGCTGAGAATCACGAGGAGGAGCATAGGGCAACTATGTTGCATGCCAGCATAGGCCTTTCCGGGCTTATAGTCCATGTCCATCAAGTGGAGGAAAACAGGAATAGGAAACATACTAGGGCAAGGAAATGTTCAAGACAAGTTGAGAAGAATTTTTCAAGGAAAAGTAATACTGAAATCAGGGATAAGCCCAGGTTTAAGAAGGGACTATCCCACACAGGGGAGTCAAGTTCATCCAAGGATCACTATGATAGGGATTCCAAGCCCAGAGTTAAGAGTAGAAAGTGTGTCAAACTTCATGGAGGAGAGTGTATGAGGAGATCTAATGCTTGTTAGACTTGTAGCATACCGGGTCACATGGTGAAGGATTGTTCGAATAGGAGAATTCAAGAACAAGGGAAGGAGAGAGTTCAACCTAATGGTCCAAGTGAAGAGGCTCTAATCGCACTCAAGTATAGGGGTGCAGGGGAAGGCACATTTGGCGAAGTCTCGGGTGTTTAGCCTTAACTAGTCTTTCATGTATTTGACAGTGTATGGTGTTTATGCACTAGTATGAATTTAATATGTTTGAGTGATCATGTTGGTTGCTGATTTGTATGAATTACATGTTTACTTATGTTGTATGCTTCGATGAGACTAGTTTAGGAAAGAGTTCCTTATTCAATTAAAGTAAAGCTACTAGTAGGTTTCAAGGATGTGCACCATCATGTTAATATGTGAATCAGATATTCACCAATAGGGAGTATTTACTTACCTACGTATGCATACATTCTATAGATGACTTAATTGTTGTTAGTAAATAGTAGTGTCATTCGGGGACGAATTTTCCTAAGAGGGGGATAAAGTAAAAACCCTAAATAAGGATATTCTAAGTAATACTTCATGTGTCTAGAATACCAACGATTAGACCAGGCTCACACGAATTGATACGTGTAGAACCTGACCTCGGAACCCTTGCTATATCCAAGCCAACTAACTTTGGGAGTTAATTTAGCTAGGAAAGGTATGGTCCAACTATGTAGGGCTCTCGAATACCAAGATTTATATGAAGGAGTCTTTACTAGACTTAAAAAAAGGAAATCTTATGTTTGGAGGGTCTAGGGGTAAAATGGTCTTTTTCTAGGATAATGATAGTATCGTAATTACCCTATATATATTTAATTATTTAATTAATAAGATGGAGGGGAATTTTGGGGAGAGAGGGCCGAAAGTGGGCTCTTGAAATGAAGTCTTGCTCCACCCGGGTTCGAACCTAGGTGGAAGCAATGAAATTAAATTAGTTTTAATCTAAGTTTGTAAATTAATGTAATTAATTTATATTTATTAGTTATTAGCTGATTTAAGATAAAAGGAAATCAGATTTTTAATAATTAAATAAAACCTTATTTGACTAAGTCCTAAACTAGACTCCTAAGCCTATGAAAACTCTTCTCTCCCACGCTTATCTCTGTCTTACATCTCTATCACTATCACTCAGGTTTTTCTCTGCCAAATGACGTACAAAAACAGTAGGCAAACCAAAGTTCGTCAAACTTGAAGGACTCACAACGAAAATTAAAAAAATAATAATAATCAAACACGTTAGGCAAATAGAGGTTTTTCCGTCAAGTTGGTCTTCAAGCTCTTGGATTTGGATGTGTGTTTGGAGGGTTTCTTTGGGCAGCAAGTCAAATTTTGAACGTCAAAAAGGTATGGGTTCTCTTCTCTCTTCGTCCCTTTCCCAAGAGACCCCTTAAGGTTCAAAATATTCATTCTGAAAACTAGGATTGTTCAAGTTGCATATCCCTGTTACTAGTTCCCATTGAATCATAGGTTGGTTATGTTTGCTGGTAGAAAAGTAGGGATGAAAATGTTTCGTGATGTTAGTGTTTAATAGATGTAATTTTTGAATTATGTGACTTATGTTGTGTTTTTTTTTTCCCCCCCCCCAAAAATGTAACTATCTGTGTATGTGTGTGTTGCCGTGGCTACTGGTCATGGTGTTGACATGAAAAGTGATGATGATAGTTCTTATATTTCAGGTGCCACATTGTTGATGAAATGTGATGTTCATACGAGTTGGGGAAATGTGTCCGACTTGAGGGATAATCTCTTGGATACAAACGAATACATGAAATGCACCTAAAAAAAAACATTCTAAAGCACTAGAAATTTACCTAAGAACTAAGGTGTAACTTGAGGAAAAGGATGCTGAAAATTAATTATAAAATTTCCGACCTTCTAGTGATGAATTTCGGTAAGAAAAGAGGGTCAAAAAATGTTGAAAAAAAATTAATTAAAAATAATGAGGTCATGGAGGATTGAACCCGTGACATCACCATGTTAAAAACCATGAAAATAAAGAAGTAAAAAGAAATGTGGTGAAGGGGATTAGAACCATGGTATTGGCTGGAAAATGTAACTTAAAAGAAAAAAAAATAAGAAATTAGAGGAGTGGGATTCGAACCCACCACCTCTCAATAAGATTTCAGGAAGAGTAAAAGAGAAAATATAAAATGTGAGGCGTGGGAATAGAGCCCACGAATAGAGCCCACGACCTCTAGGCATTGAATGAGAGTCATAGGAAATGAAAGACAAGATATGTGAGGCGTGGGAATCTAACCCACGACCTCCTCGACAGCTTTAAGGAGAAAAATGAAAAGAAATTAAAGAGGGGTTGTGGGGGTTCGCCAAAAGAGAGAAGAACAGAAATAAAAAGTAAATGAGTTTGTGGGGGTTCGATCCCACATCGTCTTAGTTCCATTAAGCGAAAAATGAAGAGAGAAATTTAGGGAAAAACAAAATGAAGGCATCAGGGATCGAACTTGGGTCACCAAGTGTATGGATCAAACCAAAATAAATATATAAAATGTAAGTGTTGTTCAAGAAATTTGAAAATAGGGTTCCCTTGCCCGAATTTCATATTGATATATAAGTGATACGGGAATTAAATGTTCAAAAATAATGCTGCCTACTTAGATCAAATTGAGGAGTTGGCATTTCACATTACAAGATGCATAAAAAAAAAAAAGGGGGGTTTTTTTTTTACCCCTTGGACTAAATAATCTTAGGAATATATGAGTCACTTAAACGAACTAGGAATGAAATCTCATGGCTTCTGATGGATAGGGACTAAGTCTAGGCATACGTTTAAAAGTAAGTGAACCTATAATTTAGATTTGAAAAATAGTGAACCTATAATTTATGTATTGAAATGACATGAAACCCTAGAGGTTAGTACGAATGTAAAAAATACACGAAATGTCCAAGTGTCATTGGCATATGCATAAAATTGCAACAATGAAATGATGACATGAACCATAAATGATAAAATGAACAATGAAGTGGATGAAATGACAATAATGATAAAATGAACTATGATGAAATGAACATTAAATGATTAAACCCTAGAATGGTCCAAGTAAGAGTGTGGAACCCACCAAATGGTCAAGTGACTTAGCAATATGATGAAATGAACATTCACATAAAAAGGGGAGTACTCTATCGACCCAAAAATTGTGCAATCATAATGAATGTGTTGACACATCATATGAGGCTAAATGTACAAGATGAGAGCAATCTCAAATTACCTAAGTTAAATGGTTTACCAAAACGTACTCACCTTGATAGTCTAAAGTTAATGAAAGACCAATTCTATAAACACTCTATTAGATATTGAGATTAACATACTTAATCTATGATTAGAATGAGAATTATCTATTAGCTTGATGTCCTCATATAGAAATCCAGCATCCATGACTATAATTTAATGAATGGAACTTTATCTGGACCACACCGCTAGACGATCTGTTCTGCGGTGATACTTCTTTAGAAGGGAGGATATATTCACGCTAACTCATCATGAGATGAGAGTGGTCCCCTGCAATGCTAAATGAATGCTCTTTATATCTTCTAGTCTTCAAACTATACTTGCCAATATAGGGCTCACTGGTGGGGTTCAAAATTCCTTTTTATACCTAGCATGTTTAGGGTCCTTTGGCGGTAATTCCCACCCCCCTCTACTTTCGTGTGGGGTTTTATGATATTGGATTTCATGATGCTTACTGACTATGTTGGTAAAGTTAAAGTTCTAAGAATGAATGAGGCCAGCCTCACTGACATGCAAATAATGAAATGAATTATACCAAGTTGTTAGAGTGATGATCAGGAGGTGATCTAGACTTTAAGTAATGACACTAGTCATTCTGATCATTGCCCCCCCATCAACTCCGATTGACAGTCCAAAAACTCATTAATCCTACGTATAGCTGGTGTTTACACTCTCCTAATGAACCGAAATGAAATGAAGTACGACGTATGATGAATGAAGCACCTTGTGTTTTCTTAAGAAGGCTCCTTGTTTAGGTCACCATATGTTGAGCCCCCATTTTTGGAAGTCTTAATATTAAGTCCATGAATTCCAAGTCTCAGGTATAAATGAATGATATGAAAAATCTTATGTTTTATGAATTATGGTATGTGCTATATTGTACGCTGTTGTGTGTTCTGTACAAATGTTAAATATGATGATGCATGTTTACTTAATGGAATAAGTTTCCTTATCCACAATTTGGTAAGCTCATAACTTCCTAATTCAAATTTGAAAAGCTCACTCACTTTCAACATAATCCTCAATTTGGCACGTCCCTGTCTACCTTCTTAATCATGTTTGTAAGGAAAGAGCGAATCTATCTCAGCAATGTGTTTGGTGTTCGTTTCAACCCATACAACTTAGTACAAGTATGTACTACCCATACACTCTAACCTTTAGGTGCAGGACATGTAGACGCTAGAGCTACACGATCAACACTTCAGTTATCTGGACGTCAGCACATGATCTTGACTTGGTAGGCCTCATGCTTTCGGGGATCTTGCCCATGTACAATCTAGCTTGTTGTAAGATTGAGAGAGTGTAGTATGTTCCACTAGCAGGTCCTTCCTTTTTTTGTTCGGCCAACCTTGTCTTTGTGCAAATTTTGGCAAGTACATCTTTATCGGTATAATAATGTTTCGTCCATTTGTGATGAATCTTAAGGTTAGAAGGTTGATGGTGAACATTACTTGTAGTAGACATGTTTTGAGTAAAGCATTTAATACAAAAATTTTAGAATTTTCGCTAAAATTAACCTAGATGATGTAAGAATTATGTATGTAGGCTTGTCTGCGACCTCTGAGAGGGCAACATCGCCGGTCTCGTCTGAGATCTAGATTACGGTCGTGACACCGTAGACCTGGCACATCATATTCATTTAATATTATACATAAGACGTGTACACTTTATCAATGATCACATAAGAACTCATTCATTCATTAAATGTTAGTCATAACCCATTTAGGTCATACCGTAAACAACCCTCACAACCCCTTCACAAGATTACCGTGTTCAATGTACACATGAAGTACCATACCTCCACATATACTAAAAAAACCCATTGAAAAGTCATAAGTAAAATTCACATGCATAATCATAATCCATGTATTGACATAAGTATATTCAACCTTCATATGCACTCATATCAACATACATGAACCATGGGGCTTATTACATAAAAAACCTAATTCTAACCTCTCTTAGAGTCCACTTGTGCAATGCATAGGTAGGGTCCATTGTCCTACCTATATTAAGTAAGCTTTTCAAGAAGTCATGACTAGAGGTCATATTCTTATCTTAGCTTCATTTCTTTATCTTTCGGGAGACACTACCATAACCGACATACACCATGTGAGCTACATGGAATTCAGTGTTCTACCCCCACACCAAAAAGAGGGGTTACTCTTTGACAATGTATTACCTACATACATGATAGCTATCTAAGTGGATCCACTAAGCTAAGACCTACGAAGGCACATAGTTATGGAACAAGGAGATTTCCACTTGAAAACCTTACTTTCTAACATAGAAGGCTTTCATCTCATTAGACAATACATATCCTTGGGAAAACGGACTTCCTAAACGTAAATGGAACCCATGTAGGAAGCCAAACTTAGTTAAATGTAAAAGCCTCCATCTTATTTTCATTTTCACTAAATGCTAAGCTCAACTCCCTTTTTCAAACATCTACAAGCCTTTACTTAACATTAGATCATAAAAATAGGCGTTAGGGACTTAATTCCCCCAAACATCATATAGCTCAAAGGTTGCTAAAATGAGAATAACCTTTGATCATGAAATCTTCATTATGTGAGAATGTCTTCACACATCATATAGCTCAAAGGTTGCTACGATGAAGAATGACCTTTTATCATGTAATATACATTATGTGAGAATGTATTCACACATAATCATTACATATATAACATAATCTAGTTTAATGTACAATTGAGAAAACCTTTCAACAGACTTTCTTTCACTAGAACAACTTTAACCTTATGTATTCATTTATTCATGTGTGTGTACATATGTTAGAAACCCTTTCACATAAACACTTTTATGAAACACATGTTCATACCTTGCTAGCCATACACTTTTCATGATTAATAAGATGTAAACAAGCATAAAAGAATTAACCTTCCCATTCAAACCATAAGCATGTCATATTCATAGTTATGAATGTGGTGTGTGTGTAAATATTGGTCTTAATAATGACATAATAGTAACAACATTGTTATTGAGGATACATCCTTTTAAAGGATCACAAAACATTTTGATTATCCCCATGTCATGAAATATTTACATATAAAGTTTTTAGGTATTCTAGACCACACACCCTTCATCATAAGATACATAAACACATTCATCAATTCAATAGTTAATTACTAACACGTATAAGATCACACATTCATAAATCATGTAGACTACACCTTATCCCTAATATTATCATCCACATTATACTCTTCATCATCAACACACTTTAGACATCATGTTAACATGGAGGATTTCATACATAACCTTCATGGCCCAACTTTACAAACATATACATCATGATAAGCAATTCACCTTGCACCTATTGCCTTAAATCCCATGACCACAACACGTATAGATAGAGAAGAAGTAAACACCTCCCTTGTAAGTGGATCAAACCATAAAACATCACTTCCAATATTTTATACAAGAAGTTAGGTCAACTTACCAATTACCGAAGCCATGATCATTATATTATGATTCACAATAATTCTTAATCAATGCCTAAATATAGCAATATAATAAAATAATACATTCTCACACATCTAAGCTTATTCACTAACATGGCAGAATCATAATTCACAAAACTACTTTATTAGATAATATTGGAAATTAGGAGAGTTAAACACCTTATAAACTTAACCTCATCATTAAATGACTTTAAAAAACCCTTAACATGAACCCATGTTTATATTTGAAATCGGGAATTTGAATTGTTGAGAGTAGTGTTTCTTTGAAAAGCCTTTTGATAGAACTCCTTGGAATGAGAGGTTATTCAAGACAATCAATAGTGTGCAAATCACCTATAGATGACCTACCCACTAAACATGGAAGCAAGATATGAGTTGAAAACCCTTATCCTTTACTTTCTACATGAAGCTTGTTCCTTCCATGGAGTTCTAGAGAGGACATCCATTTTGGGAAGGAGCTGGTTTAATTTTGAAGAATGAATTCTAATTTAGGGTTTCTATGTTTTAACAATCTTGAAGTTCCTTAAGATATCTAAAATAATTGTCCACAATTTAATTCGAATAAATTCACTTAAGTGCCCGAACCAAGACAGTGTTGGAGCTGCCAAACTACAGCCACCATCCACGGACTGTGGATGTCTAGATGGCTCGTGTTGCAGTTCCATCGACTGTCAATGAGGCTGGTCGAACGGAGCTAAAATCCCAAAAACTATGTATTGTCCTACGGAGTCCATTCACGCTTCGTCAATCGATTGACAACTTTTGGGTCAATTGTTTGGGTCCTCCTCAAAGACCCCTAGGGTTGTCCTTGGGGAGTCGCACCTAGACCTTTTGAACCTAGACACGACTATATTGACTCTAGGGTAATCTACAATCATTTTATACTCCATACGACACACCAAAGAATGAACAACAACACTAGAACACCCTATCATAGAAAAGATTAGTTTGCAGAAGTCATGGTCATTTCTTGATAATTAAACTCTAATACCTCCAACCAGGTTAATCATATTAGTTAGGTATAAAAACATCATGTTCACCATTTTTAAATCATTATTCATAATGTGATGCTCCAGCTTATGTCCTTGGATTTTTGGGATATTTTAATACTCCCCATTGGGAACATTCGTCCCTGAATAACACTAAAAACACTTAAAACATTTTCTAGAGCTAAAGACTCTATACTATCAGCCCACCAAAAATAACATTAAAAACACATAATAGAGTCAATGTACCATAACTGACAACAAGGAACGACCAAACTTCAATCGTTTATGTCACTGCAATGCAACATCATTAAGTATAAACTTTATCCACCCAAAGCGTCAACTCCGTAGTCTGTGGCATTATCATTCTTATTTAAAGACTTTGGTCGTTTCATTATGTGCGACATTGAATGTTTAAATACCTTTTAAAACACATTATAGAGTTACTTTAATTCATTGATTGTTGTCTTTTCTCTTCGAAGTTAGTTAATCCACACTAAAGGGTAACATCTCAAGACGAACATACAGTCTTCAGTGCGGCGCCAGCACGGCCCAGAGTGGGGTGCTGAGGCGATGCGAGGGGGATGCGTGTGTGACTAAGTAACCCTCACCCAAATAGACAAACAAACTGTAGGGGACATACATCTCCTACCATATATCGCTTCAAATGAAATCATCCTTAGACTAGAGTGATAACTATCATTCTTTATGATGAAAAACGTATAAAGGGGCAATCACCATGCAGCGTCAGACTACCCTCGAATAGATCATGGCAAAAGCCTTGTATCGATATTTTTCATGGTCTTGATGGAATGCTCGGCTTGTACTCAGCATAAATGGTTGAGGTGAATAAAACCTTTCTGGCTTATCTTCATTCAGTTCACTACCAATACCTTTAAGAAGGACTTTCCTAAACTCGGACGGGGCACGATGTAAAGAGGGCTTAATTTCCACTCGGCCTAGCACCGCAGATCATCTGAATGTGAAACAGACATCATATCGGGTCGCGGAAGAACAAACTCGCATCATCAACGACCCATGTTAGACCGGAATTGGAATCAAGTCGAGCTGGGGTTAGTCAATTTATGGTGCCGAGAGTCAGGGACGAAAGTCACCATACGGAAAGCGGGAGAACTTGAAGGACTGCGGGTAGAGTGAATTTGAGCAGTCGAGACAGAGTTATTTGTGTCACGCCCAGATGACTAGCCTATTTATAATATGCATACACTAGAAGTAGACTGTTAATCCTACATCTCGGGACATTGATCATTGAATTCTAGTTCTTAAATTATCATAATTGACAACAAAGGCTTGCAACATTAATTTGGTTCGTACCAGATACACCCAATTTATCTTTCTTCTCCAACTGAGCTGATTTAAAGTCCAAATCTATGGATAAGGAATCCTCCAAGATACACTGATCCGTGTGAGATTTGACCTTGTCTACTCATTGGGTTTTTACTAAATACAATGTTCACCTTTTTAATTGATTTTGACTAGTTCATTTGAGCATAGATCCAACTCTCGTGTAAGCTTCAAAGACTGAGAGACATTAGGGTAGACAAATTGCAAAGCTATACCCCTCCAATACAACTTGATCTACAACCAACGAAGATCGTCGAATGCTATACAGTCCATAGGTGGCATCCATAGCTCACCTATAGTTAAATTCATTGGGGGTAATCGGGTCTTTTTCTATTCATTAGATTCCTACACTACATCATTTTACCCCTAAATTTAATCCTTATAAATGCTCTTCACCATTAAAAAATTCTCCCAATTTATTCATTCTTTAATATTCTCGAATTCTCTTTAAGATTCTCTTCAAAAATCATCTCAATAAATCAAGAAAAAAGAATCAAGAGTTTTTCAAGTTCAAGCCATATTTCTCAATCATTGATTATGGATGTAATCAACATATGTGTTGATTTCATCAATGGGTTCAAATCACACACTTCATTCCTCCCAACTATTTCTTTCCTTTGTCATCTCTAAGTTAATTTGCCCATAACTTAATCTTAGGTTTCCAAATCAATTCCTCATAGGTTATATTTGTATAGTTTCAATTGATTTATTATGATTTTATTTTAATGATTTGCACTTAATTACATGCTCTTTAAAAAGTTAAATTTGATTGCATGTCATTGATATATAAACTGTTTGTGATCATCTGAACCCCTAACGTACATGACACTGCTGAAGACGTTAATCTACATGATAAAATGTTATGAATCATGCTTATTTTCATGTAATCCCCTGTGTAATGGATTAAGTAATCCTTAATAGGTGAAAGGAATTTAATATGTTCCTATGACAGTTTTTCCATGTGACATAATGACCATCGAGTTTTCCCGCAAGGCTTTTGGGTTATTTCGTAAATTAGGTTTTGATTAGTATGGTATTAAGATATGCCATGAATTATTATAGATCACATGTAAAACTATTTCCATTGTAATAGTGATCAATGAGTTTTTAAATGGAGTTTAATGATTATGGTCTTATAAAGAGGCAGCTACATACATAAAACATGTCATAATGGTGAGCGAGGTTTTCTACAAGCCTTGTCAAAGGAGCTCGTCTATCCGAATGTTGTAGCTTGTATTAATATTTTAATTGTATTTTTCATTTGTGATAATATTTATATAAACATTGACTATTTAGTGAGATTTTTACTTAGCACCGAGTGGCTTTAAGACCGAGGCTCATTCAGTTTAGTCTCTAGTAACAGACCTCTATTCTAAAAACTACCTCATATGTCGTAGTGTTTCTTAAATACCTAGGCTAGCGTGGAATCACCATATCAGCCTATGTATAGGAGAGTGATGAGTATGGATTCCCTTTAGAAGTATTTTATCATTTTTTCAGTATAAAGTCTAATACCGGGCCAGGTTCCTATTATTGCTCACATTGGTCCCATTCCGTTAATGATAACTTCCCACAAAATTAACTAAGTCAAATATTAATGTTTAATGAAATATTGTTTTAATATTAAAAATATTTATTTATTGACCAGTTTTCTGAATTCTACCAGAATTTCTCTTAAATGATTTTACAAGTTTAACTTGGGTCATGCGATTCATATCGATTATGTCTAATTAATAGCAATGGGGTCTCCATGTTTTATGGAATTCCCCTTTTACTTAGTACATTACATATACTAATTCATACTTGTGACTACATTCTTTCATTAATGTAAGGCTTGAAAACTCTTCTTCATCCATTCTTATCTAGTTGATTCTATTAGAGACTTGACGAATCGGATCATCCTTATACTTTTTGGACAATTTCACTCTTACATGTTTTTCCTTATTACCATTTTTAGACTTTGTATGTGATGTATGGGTTATGTCCTGCTCACTTTATTTTATGATTTAGTAGATGAATTTGAGACTTTGATTTAGACTTCCACTTTTGTCAAACTGTTTTTATGAAAAGCTACCTTTTAAACTCTTTTTATGTTATCTTGTATGGTGCATGCGAAGTGTCTTGTCTAGGACCTCTTAGCGTCTTATATGACATGTCATGTCTAGGGTTTACTGTCTGTTGTAACACAACTCCTATCTCACTCACCCAAGGGCTCCCACCAACAACAATAAACCAGTGTAGCGAGAAGCATTGATAAATCCAACACTTAAAAGTGTTAGAGCAAAACGCAACTTGCCCCTAGTGTTAGTATAAACTCTATCTCATTAATGGAATCTATTTTTGCTCCATCAAAATCTCCAACACTTATAATATTCGATGGTATCCTTTCAGTACTGATATTCTATTTTTGTCGAGTTCACAAAGGAAATATATTTGCGCTAGAGCCTTCATCAATCAGTACTTGAGTAACATAGGAGAGGTTACACTTTATAATAGTATGAAGGCCTTAGTTATGTTCGGTATCTTCCATTTATAGTTCATTATATGAAACGTCATCGTGTGTACCTTGAAGATTCTCGTAGAGATTGTTACTAAGTGACTTACTATAGCTTCATTTATACCACGTTGTTCAATCAAAATCTTCATTATAGATTTACGATGTTCATATGAATGTATCAACTAAGAAAACAATGATATTTGGGATGTATTTTTCTTCAACTCTTAGCCAATGGAAAAGTTTGGCAATTTTATCTTTTAAGACAACTCCCTAGTAAATTATCTTCTCGAGGGAACTAGAATCTCTTAACGTGCATTCGGGGAGGGGTTCATTTCGGTTCTGGAGTGATTCTCTGTCTTCCTTGTTTATTCATCTTTTACTTTGTTGGGACGTGCCAAAGACCCACCTGCTCACGAACACTCCCTAATGGGTCATACCTCCCAGCGTACTTAATCTCCGTTTTATCGTACGAATTCATCTTTTCCTTGTATGTCATGATGGTAGGATATATTGCTAACAGGTGATACTAACCTGACATAGCCGTTGAAAATATTTATGAAATTTGCTAAATAATCACATGTGGAATAGAGGCCTCTTGCACGATAAGGATAGGCTTGTTTAGACCTCTTGGTACAATCAATTTTGTTTTTTTTTTGTTTTCATATACCTTTTCAAAAGCTCCTTCCACTGTCAAGATGGGTGTGTTTGATGGCCACAACATTTTCAACGTCTTTTCTGCTTTTGAAGGCACTGTTTTTGTCAAGTCAACAACATTCATTGACCTCTTCATGCGCGTTTCAACATAAATAATTGCTTGTATGGACCACAAATTCTTTACTACAATTCTTCATCTCTAACATTTTTGTTTTAAAATGCATTGAAAATGGGTTTTAACTAATGTTTGGTCTATTCGGTCTTTCAACTATCATACAATGAGTGTCGATGTAATCTTGGATTTCCCTTTCCAACTTTTAGCATATCTCCATGTCTTGCCCAAGGCATCAAAACAATGTATAAATCCTTAAGAATTATCTATATTTCGTGAGGTAGGATTCAATATCCTTCTTTTAATGGGACTCAAAACATTCAATGCCTTTAATTTTAGGAACAAGCTAGCACATGATTGTCCAATAATAGTGAACTCATCCTTAACCAAATTTTCCTTCTTGTACTCTTTGTTAATATTAAAGGAACTATAATGATATTTTTGTGAATTTCTATCACGACCCAAAAACGGGCCGCGACCTGGCACGCCACTTATCTCTACTATGTTTAGTGACCCAACCAATCCAATTCCCCCCGTTTCAACCATAACTAACAAAATATAATGCCGGAATACTTAAACTCATTAAATGAAAATCGATTAAGATAACTTATAAAAACCTCAATCTTATTATTCCAAACCTGGAAGTCATCACCTACAACAGGCACGGAAACGGACTCAACAGCTTTCTGCAAAATTACTAAATCAAGAGTTATCTAGAAGCCAAACAAGTACCAATCTAGTCCCATGCCGGAATCTCCCTGCATCAAGACAACGAGGAATCCAGTCCAAGCTAAAGCAACTCGCTCACCCTGAAACCTTGGCTTGATGAAGACTGTCTAGAGTTGCGATTGAGTTGAAGACGGTGGGCCAACGTTTTGCTGCACTCCACAAATAACAAAGAAAGAAAACATAAAAGTAGGGGTCAGTACAACACAAGGTACTGAGTGGTAATCATCGGCCAATCTCAAAATCAAAAATAGTATAGTTCAAATAATATCAATAAAATCAAATACAATACTCAACATGTCCGCAGTCAACAAGTCCTATAACATTAATAAGCACCCGCCCAGTTCACCTTAGTACTCAAGCCATCAATGCCATAGCCGTTGTTAACTTAGTTTTCTCTGAGTATATGAGTATATTTCAAAGATTAATGGTACTATAAGTTTTTGCAATTCTGGAAATAAA